>CAIGRT010155386.1:0-12893 GCA_903798405.1 Fraxinus platypoda
ATTGTAAATGAAAGGAAAGGTGGATTGAGGAATTTATTTGGATTCAAAGGGGTGTTTGGGTATTTTCCACGGTGAGGGCATTTTGGATATTTGATGTTGTTTATTTATTATTTTTTATAATTGAAGGCCATTTGGCGAAAAAACATTGAGATGTGGTTTTTTAACCAAAATCATGGTTTGACTAGGCTTTTTAACAAAGACTCCCAACTAAAATTTTAATTTAATTCCAACCAAAAAGGGCTATATATCACTATTATATTTCATTTCCTCCTCAACCAAACATTCCACGAATGCCACTAATCTCGTGAAAATTTTCTTCATTGCAGCCACCCTATGGTCCAAACATATTTACATATTGTCTATGTTATACACCACTTTATATTAGTCAAAAGTTAAAATTTTATTTCAAAGTCAAAAGATCAACTAGTCAAAGTCAAAGTCAAAGTCAAATAGGGACTTATATGAAATAAATTATTTTATTGGGGCTTATTTTATGTTTAAGATACTTGAGGGTTTGAGATGGATACCATTTAAATTTTGGGGATGGAGTTATCTATTATTGGAAGTTAAGGGAGGACTTGATTGCAAATATTGGTATTAGTGGAGTACAAGTGTCATTGGTTTATTAGCACAAAATGTCCATACGTTTGGCCTTTAATGTGCAAAACGTCCATACATTTCATTTTTTACATTTTCACCCCCATTTCCACGTCTCATTACGGAAAACATCATTTTTCTCAATTTTCTCTATAAAAATCTGTGAAATGACAAATATACCATCTTATTTAAATAAAAAAAAAAAAAACAATAAAGAACTAATTGCAACTATAAGCCCAAATTTTTCAAAAATTACAAATGAGTCTTAAACAAATAATTAAAAATCAAAATAAAAAACAAAAATAACTTCATCCTCTTCCCCCATCCCACCCCAACCACAAAAAAAAAAAAAAAAAACCGCTGGCCTCCATCTAGCCAACCACCACCCAACCGCCACCTAAAGCGTCGAAGCTCACACCACAAACAGCCACATCAACCCCCAAACACTTTTCCATAAATCAATTGAACAAACAACATATTTATATGGCCAAAATCAACCAAAAATACCTTTCTTCGTCAATTTCGGCGCCTACAGTGGTTCCCACCGTTGCAGACCACCCATCCAACTTCACCATATCATGCCGCACTTGCTACAACAATGGGCTTCCATCAATTTTATCCTAATTTTTGTTATTTTTTTTACCTCCAATTTAACGCTCTTCCTCTTGCAAATGGCGACCTGTACTCTGAAAATATAGTGAGCTAGGTTTAATAGTTTGTAATGTACTAAACTAGAAAGTTGAAATTGGAAATGATGTCAATTGGGGTGGGATGGGGAAGAGGATCAAGTTATTTTTGTTTTTGGTTTTGATTTTTAAATATTTGTTTGGGACTCATTAGTTATTTTTGAAAAATTTGGACTTATGGTTGCAATTAGTTCTTTATTGTTTTCTTCTTTTTTTCTTTATTTAAATAAGATGGTATATTTGTTATTTCACAAATTTTTATAGAGAAAATGGATGAAAATTGAGGAAAATGATATTTTCCACAATGAAACGTGGAAATGGGAATGAAAATGCAAAAAATTGAAACGTAGAGACGTTTTGCACACTAAAGGCCAAACATATGAACGTTTTGTACTAATAAGCCAGTGTCATTTGTATAACCCATTTCCTCCATTTTACATGCAAAACAGAAAGTTGGAAATGGGTATAGGAGCAGAGAAATGGTGGAAAGAAAAGAAGAAAGAAAAGGAGAAAAGAAAGGAAGAAATGAAAAGGAAAAAGGAAGGAAGGAAGAAAGCTTGAGTTCGATTTCTTCAAGAGGTAAAGAAGTAATTTTTTTATGGAATGATGACGTTAAATTTTCTAGGTTTCTAAGTTGTTGGTTTAATTTTCACATTAAGTGAAAGAAGTATAATTTCTTGCTCAAGTTGCTTGATTGATAAATTTTTAGTTGAATCAAGGTAAGTAATACCAATTTAGCAAACCTTAGAATTTTTAATTGGGTTATTGAGTAAAAATAGTTTGTGAAAATGTTATGTTGATGGAATTACTCACATGAAAGCATGAGTCTATGGAACAAGATGAAAGTTAAATTGGTTGAGTTGTTGGTTGCTAGTTTTCACTAGATTGGAATGTGTGATTATTTCTACGATTGGGATGGAGGTAAATTTGGATGTAGTAAATATTGGAGAAGGTTAGAAGTAGAATTAGCTCTAATTGATTAAAGAAAATTTGAGAAATTTATTCAAGTATCAAGAAATCAAGTTTCATTATATTTAGAGCTACTTAAAAATGATAGTGGCTAAATTGGTTATTTAGTATCATATTTTAGGTGGTGACGAAATGATTGAAAAATCTTATCAACCTTCATAGCCTATACCTTTTCTTGAGTGAGTGAAAAAACTCATTTTTCAGAAATAAATATTTACTAAATTTATAGTAGATTAGAAAGTTTCTTATTTCTTATAGTTGAATTGACAGCATGCTTTTCAAAATAAAATGGATTTTATGATGAGTTCTTTTAAAAGTTAAATTCGGTTCAGATAAATCCTTTTGTTGGCATGTTATATTAGAATGTTTCAACGAATATGAAGTTATTTTTAAAGCCATCATAAAGTACCTAGATGATTTTACTTGCTCTACACTAGTGTGAATGTGTTTCCATAGTGTATGACCATTATGGTAATTTACCGCTCTGCACTATTGTGAATGTGTTTCCATAATGTATAATCAGATTATAGCATCGGGCAGCTCTGCGCGCGTATGTGACTATTGTTATTCCGGGTATCTTTTTGGTGTGATAATTCAGTATTATACAGCTTATCAGATTTCATACTGCAAAATTTAGTTTATTCAATTTACAGAGTAAAGATTTCAGCTTATAGTGCCGTGAAAATATATTTTCACTCATATTTACTGATATCAGATTTCTTATATCCGTTATACCTTATAGTTGTTTGTTCAAAATAAAGAGTAAATAATTTTATGATTCCATTATGCTTTAGTTTTAAAATTATTATCAGATTTCAGATTTTCTTAAAGTTGTAATAGCATAAATTAGAGTTTTCAGAAAGTTTACATAAATGGAAAAAGTATACTTATTTGCAAAATATCCACTCATTGAGTTACAAGTTCATATATTTTGTCACCATTTTCCTGATCAGATATAGCTGATTTGAACAGTGTTGGAGCCTGTCATTCCACTGAGTTGAGCCACACATTGTCGGTAATTGTATGACTCATTTTGTCAGTTTAAATAGTTCATATTTTTTTTGGGATACATGGATCTTTTGCCAGAAAAGTTAAATTGAAATTTATGTATCCATATCACAGGCTCGCTACATATTTGGTATCTTAAGTGCATTTGGGGACCTTTGTTTGTAAATAAATTGTTTGTATCAATATTATATTTTGAATAGTTTGCGTTTTGAGGGGCTGATGTATCCTATTTTAAATTATATGTACAGATTTGACGAAATTGATTATTGTTCAAAAGGTAATTAGCACATAACGTCTCCACCTTTCACTGTTATTGTGGAAAACATCCATACCTTTCATTTTTTTGGCATTTTCATCATTATTTCCACATTTCATTGTGCAAAATGTCCTTTTCATTTATTTTCCCAATTAAAAATCGTAAAATGACTATTATACTATTCTCTTTAAATAAAACAAAAGGAAAAAAAATTAATTACAATTATAGTCCCAAATTTTTTAAAGAGCGCAAATGAGTCCCAAATAAATTATTAAAAGAGTAATTAAAACATAATGTCCATACCTTTCACTATTATTGCAAAAAACGTCCATACATTTTTTTTTTGTATTTTCACCCTTAATTACACATTTGATTACGTAAAAAATCATTTCTAATAATTTTCATCCAATTTCTTAATAAAAAGCTGTAAAATGACAAATATACCATCTTATTTAAATAAAAAGCTAAACAATTAATTGCAACCATAGTTCCAAAATTTTTAAAAATTGCAAACGATTCCCCAATAAATTAATAAAAAAATTATTTTTCATAAAAGAATGTGCAAACGAGTCCCAATTTAATTTATTTAAAAATTAAAAAGTCCAAACGAGTCCCAAATAAATTATTAAAGAATTAGAAATTTTAAAAAAATATTTAAATAGGAGGGTATATTCATTATTCACAGTTCTTTATTGAGAAATTGAATGAAAATGATAGTTTGCACAATCAAATGTATAATTAATGATGAAAATGCCAAAAAAATAAAAGGTATGGATATTTTTCGCAACAATGGTGAAAGGTAGGGACACTATGTACTAATTACCCTTTTAATAATTTATTTGTGACTGATTTGCGTTTTTAAAAGAAATTTGGGACTATGATTGCAATTAATTTTTTTCTTTTTGCCTTTTGTTTTATTTATAGAGAAGGGAATACTAGTCATTTTACGATTTTTAATTGAAAAAATGAATGAAAATGATCTTTTGCGCAATAAAAGGTGAAAATGCCAAAAAAAATGAAAGGTAATGACGTTTTCCACAATAACAATGAAAGGTGATGACGTTATGTGCTAATTACCCTTGTTCAAACTTTTTTTAGTTTATATTACAAATGAAACTTTGGCAAAATTTTTATAAAAGTATGTCACAGTTACAGCTGGTTAAAATTGTCTTGGTGATGGGTCCGACACTTAGCTGGTATTTACCATCGGCGCACGACACTTGTCGAGTCCACTAGAGTGATTCTGGACGGGTCGTGTTAGTCTGTCTCTTTCTAGACCACATGTGCTGGCAGCAGCTTTTGCCCTCATTTGAGCTCCATTATTTGAAAAAAAAATGATTTTGAAATAGTATTTTTTATCGAAACGAACCCGAATTTTCGAGTATTTAGTTAATGGAATCGTCGAGTCCAAATTTAATTATAGAACCGTTCAAATTCGGTTCCATTCGGTTCGGTTCCTGAGTTCCATATAATAATTAATTTTTTTATATTTACAACAACGCTACATTAATTCAACTATGACTGTTCAATCTTAACTCTTACAAAATAACGTAGTCCAATCTCGTGATATCTTTTGCATATTTCTTTATTGAGTTTTTCATAGATTTGACTTTAAAATCACAGGAAGATGAAGATAGCGAGTTCACAATAATAGAACGACAGAAACGATACTACGATAGAATAAGAGATTTAGGTAAAACTTAATGTCAATTTGATTAAGTCGGGCTTGACTGGAAATTAGAAATAGTAAAATCATATTTTGGATTTGGACTAAATTAATTAGTTAGTAAATTTATTTAGAAAAAATAAATAATTTGACTTATTTAAGATAAAAAAATTAGGGAGATTCGATTTTTCGTTTCTTCGTCTAGAACCGAGAATCGAACCAGTCCGTCAATTCTCGATTCAAATACTCGTTCCGGTATTTAATTTAAGAAGAACCATTCGATTTAGTTCAGTTCGATTCAGATCCGGTTCGATCCGATTATGTTCGAAAATTTTGTCAAATCCTAGTGTTTTTTGAAAAATGTGTGATTAAGAGTGTGTTTGGTAGGGATTTTTGGGGGAAGAATTGATTTTTGAATAGTGATATGATGGGAAATGTGTGGTTGAAAAAGAAGAAAAAAGTATTGATGTGATGGAAAATATTATTTTATTGAAGAATGTGTGGTTNAATGTGTGATTAAGAGTGTGTTTGGTAGGGATTTTTGGGGGAAGAATTGATTTTTGAATAGTGATATGATGGGAAATGTGTGGTTGAAAAAGAAGAAAAAATTATTGATATGATGGAAAATATTATTTTATTGAAGAATGTGTGGTTGAAAATGAGAATTGATTTACTGTAGAAAATGAGAATTCCTACCAAACAGGCTCTAAAAGAGCTTTGCTACACGGGAGTTGACCCCCCTCACAAGAGGGGGGCCCACAATTATTTTAATCATCGTGGGCTCTCCTCTTGTGAGGGGCGTGTGACACTACTTTCGTGTACATTTAGAATTTTTCGTGATTAAAAAGATAGGAGAATTTTTGAATTTATATGTAATATTATTTTATTGAGAGATGGTGTTATTAACAAGAGGCCAGAAAAGGATGAAAGGGCTTCCACTGCTAACTACGACATCATACAGACCACAAAGTACAGAACTGAGTCAGCGGAAGACCTTAAATCCTAAAAGAACTTTTTTATTCCGGTGGGCTCTACAGACATGGGAGTGGATGTAAACTTCTTGCTAAAACTTTTCTGTAGATATATGGTTTAATCCTAAAAGCATAAGTTCTCTGCTATGGCTGCAACAAGTTCTTCCAATTCTTCTCTTCCCATTCAAAGGTATTGATCTAAAGAGATACCCGTTTATCTATAACTTCATTTTTTTTAGTACTTTTATAAGCGTGCATTTACATAAGCAAGCTGTTTTACTTTATATCTGAGCGGTTTGATTTTTGAGTCTTAGAGATCGATATAGCTATTTATGTTGTTTTGATTTAGGTGAAAAATTCATAGTTGTGGTTTTAATTTATCAATAGGTATTATTGAAAAGCATTAGAGTTTTGAATGGTTGAAATTAGTGGATTACTTGGGAAATTTTCATGGCCAATGCAATTGAGTTCTGTATTTTAATGCTCCCTAGAATTTTAGAACCTATGGTGGATCTGGCAGCTGTTGCGTCGATTGAATCCTTTAAGATTTCAACTTCTGCTAATATTATAAAGCTTATGAATCACCAAGAGTTGACCTAACAGTTGAAATTTCAGTCTGTTTTGAAAGCTCCATTTGTTCTTGTAATTAGCAGTCTGAATAAGAACATCTCTAGAATTTTTGGTCAGTGGGTTTAGGTTTCTCAAGTTAGCTACCAGAGAGTATATGATTGCTGTCAAATAGCTAGTAGACTCCGCTATTGTAATAATAGGAAAGGACCAAAATTTTCAATTTGGATTCTTGTGTTCCGTCAAAATCATTAGATTTTTAATACAATCAGGGTGGGGGGTAATTACCCCAGGATTACATAGGTCATCTTATATATCTTATGGATATACTAGGGTATGATAGCTTATCTAGTGGAAAGTGTGTAATTTTTTTATCTTCACTCAAGATTTTCTTTGATGAACTTGGGCATATGGGAAAAGGATCGGGGAATAATGAAACCTAGTTCACTTGCTGAGTCTCTTTGCATCCATGGCTGAATGGGTAAAGCTCCCAACCGGGAAAATTCCTAGATTCGATTCCTGCTGGATACACTTGGAAGGTTCAGTTCCATCGTTACTCACAGAATTTATACATATAGCTCACCCGCGTTGTTTATTTTCTATTGTTCACCAATATGGATTTTGGTCTTAACAAAGATTTAAAGAATCACCCTTTTAGAAAAGGTTCGGTCAACGATAGTTGCATATTCAAACTGGAAAGATGGCTATGTGTTAGAAGGTTTTGGATATGAAATTACCATTACAGCATTTGATTCTGTAGGCCTTCCTTTTGGAGCAAAAACTGGAGCTCATAATGAATTAGTTTCACTCGCCTTCTTTTTCCCTCGTAGAAAATAGGGCTTAGTCATTCCACTTTCAAATTGTGGATTATAATTTAATGAGTACAGAAGAAGTTTGTGCAAAATAAACTGAAATTCCTTTTCCAAATCTTAGCTGTTACTTGATTTTTGGAAACCTGTAGTCTTTTAATGACAAAATAGTCAAATTACTCTTTTCTCCTCTATATGAATATTTTAACTTTCAAAGCATTGACATGTGTTTATTGTTTATATTTATTTTCAGTCTGGAATATGGGAAGCAGTTTGTTGTTCTTTTCGTCTGGCTATATTACCTTTCTAACATGAACAAAATGAAAATCCTCATTGGAATTCTTGTGTTAGCCTTCATAATTGAGATTTATTCAAGTTTTTACTGGGGTTTATATCAAGTAGTTATCTTCTTTTAGAGGCTGTTGTGTCCTAATTTCTACGACCTGGAATAACTGATTTTGCTCTATACCAAAACACTTCTCATGATTCTGGTGACTAACTCATAGTAGTTATCTGATTCTGGTGACTAACTCATAGTAGTTATCTGATTCTGGTGACTAACAATCTATGGAGATTGGTACCAAACTTGGTGAATTCCCAATTACCTTGGGTTATAAAACTATTAGACATGTTTTTAAAAAAAAAAAAAATCAAAACCACTTGCAATGGCGTGTTTTATTAATAATAGAAATAATAGCAGAAATCAACTTAGGATGAAGCTAGACCTAGCCTTCAACAAGTGAAAAGTAAAATGCCGCAAAACAAACTATGAGACTTTATTCCACCAACATCAGGGACGGACCCAGCAAAAAAGTTCAGCCCGGGTGGACGTTGACCATTGACCGTTAACAATCAGCGATGTCGTTTATTAATATTTAATTAAATAACATTGAAAATAAGACTAAACTTAAAAAAATTTATTAAGTAAAAAAGCAATTTTAAAATAAATATTATGTTGCTAACACTAAAACTGACATTAAATATTATAAGAACAAGTAATAGAGCCATTATTCAAATTACAAAATCACCACTCCAAAAGAAAGATATTCTAAAAGGGCTCAAAAAGGGAAGGGTGTTTGAATGAATAACGTGTACACTGTCTTCCTCACTCTCTCCATCACCACATTTCCTTCTTTAAAAGAAACCCTCTACACTCTTCATTCAAACTCAACACTTCACACAACTTCCCTCATTCTCCTAATTCCTAAATCCTCATCTTTGTCAACAAATTTTTTACAAGAAATCACAATATCTATCTCAAAATCTTCAAATAACCCCTTCAATCTCTTTGAACCTATTCTTACAGAAACTGGTTTTGCATTATTACAATTTACAACATAATACATCTATTTCTTTATCAACTAAAAGAAGAGGCAGGAAAAAAAAAGAACCAGGAACGGAAGGCTTACCGGTAGGCGGTAGCAAGCGGCGACGGCAGTCGGCAGCACAGCAAGTCAGCAACCGGCAGGCAGTGGTGCCGGCAGCAGAGCTGGGAGAACTGGAGAAGGAGAAATGCGAAGGCGAGAAATGAAGGAAGAAGGGAAGGGTTTGGATATTATTTCATTTTATTGGGTCTAGTTTTTAAGAAAAGGCCCAACTATCTCAGCCCAAAATAATGGGCCAAAACTAAAAAAAAAAAACGGTCCTCCTGTGTTTTCTTCTTCTTCCGGCTTCTCTGTTCTCTCTACAACAGTGCCATGGCAGCGCCGACGGTATTGATGACTCCGGCGGATCCAGCACGGGCGGCCGCGCCCCCTCGCTGGGTGCTGGGTCCGTCCCTGACCAACCTGGATAGTACATGAGAAAATTAAAAAAAGAAGGCTTAAATCTAGTTCTAGTATGAGTACTTCCTTCCATGTGTCTTTTCACGTGTTATGGCCTATCTGAAACTGTAGGCCTCATCTTGCGAATCATATCCATAGGTTGTAGGTACCCTATCAAACATGTCTGCAATATCTTCATCACCAGAGATTGGTTGAATATTTATTTTAGTGTTGACATATTTTATTGATCTTCATAACGAAAACTTATTCAATGCCCTCTCGGATTTTTATATTATGAACTCATCTCCTTTGACCGTCTAGTTAATTATATGGAAATTTTGGCTGATACGACTTTTAACTTTTGTTGCATCTTCTAAATTCAATTCAATTTATTTTGTGATTATATTCCCTTTTCCTGGGCGAGAATAGGTCAAGTAACAAGATATAAACTTGTGATCAATTGTTGTAAGCAGGTCTTGTTGCAAAATCATTGTTTCATCTCTGTGCTGTGAATGTTTATGGGTGAACTTATGTATATACATTTCTTATAAACATATCAATGATGAACTTGGTTTTTTCAGATTATTAGGAAAAGTTGCTTTGGTCACTGGAGGTGCTGGTGGTATTGGACTTAGCATCGTACGCCTGTTTCACAAACATGGTGCAAAAGTTTGTGTAGCTGATATTCAAGACGACATTGGTCAGAATTTGTGCAAGACCTTAGATGACGACACCTCCGTTTCCTTTTGCCATTGTGATGTGACACTTGAAGACGACGTCCGTCGTGCAGTTGATTTCACAGTTGATAAGTTTGGTACCCTTGATATAATGGTTAACAATGCTGGGCTGTCGGGCCCACCATGTGCAGATATTAGGAACTTTGATCTCTCTGTGTTTGAGAAGGTGATTGATGTAAATGTAAAAGGTGTTTTCCTTGGAATGAAACACGCTGCACGGATAATGATTCCAGCTAAGAAGGGGTCAATTATATCTATATGCAGTGTTGCATGTACCATCGGTGGTCTGGGCCCACATGCGTACACAGGGTCAAAGCATGCTGTTTTAGGGCTCACCAGGAATGTTGCAGCAGAGCTAGGGAAACATGGTATCCGTGTGAACTGCATTTCTCCTTATGCTGTTGCAACGAGTTTGGCTCTGGCTCACTTACCGGAGGATGAGAGGACTGAGGTTGCAATGATTGGTTTCCGTGATTTCGTGGGGAGGAATGCCAACTTGCAGGGCGTGGAATTGACAGCCGATGATGTGGCAAATGCTGTCGTCTTCTTGGCCAGTGATGAGGCCAGATATATAAGTGGGTCAAATCTCATGGTCGATGGTGGTTTCACATCTGCAAACCACTCTCTTCGGGTATTTAGGTGAAAGTATGTAATATTTTTGAGCAAAATTGACTTGTGAAAAAAGGAAAAGCAAAAAACAGGCGTTTCGCTGTTTATCTTGTTGGTATTACTTGGTGAATCTTGCATAATTTTTTTTTTTTTTAATTTTTTCGAGTGGCTAAGAATATTGAACATAATTATTCTTCATCAGCTGCGCTTCCTTCAAATCTAATTATCATTTTTGCTTTCCATATTGCCATGTTCACGCAGTATTACAAGCAGCAACTATTGCAATCGGTTCTATTTCATCATAAGCTTAAATTCTATAGTGATCTCCGTTTATACTTGGGAAAATGCTCTTTTAGTTGCCATGGATGGCTTGAAGAACCTTCGAGGGGGTTAGAATCTTAAAAAAATTATCCTATAAATGTAGTGAAAAGAACTAATCGTTGAGTTAGGTACTGCATTACTTTTTGTAAAACGTGTCTGATTTGGGAAAATTAAAAGAAAATCTCTCTCTTTCTTTTTATTGTATTGCTATTATTTTTACATTCTCTTGCAATTTTTGTATCAAGAACCTCCGACACTGAGAGATATAACTCTGAGTGATTTGTAACTTGATATGTAAAGAGGAGTCACCTCTATTTCCATCTATTGCGGATAATATATGGCTGACTATAACAAATAATATACCAATTTCTCGATTTTCTAAGCAAATATTAATAAAGTCATAAAAACATTTGATGTAGGATGAATTAGAGGAAGAACTCAATAACAGAATTACAGCAAGAAAGAGAGGAGAAAGGGAAGAGAGGGAGCACATAGAGGAGAAATAGGGAGAAGACAGTGGAGGAGTAGTGGGTAACAAGCCAACGTTAATAATTTTCATTCATATCCATCAACTGTCCAAATCATAATGTCAAGACCATATAAATAATAAAAACCTAGCTAAGTGATGGGTTTGGGCCAACACACTACTACAAGCCCAATAATAGAAAACATAAATGATGAAGCCCAATAACAATAAAATTAAGTCTCGACGATATTCGGATCAACTCTCCCGGGGTGGGAGAAAAACTCGACCCTATCGAGCGGATAAACTTCTACCACGGGGGACGATCTTTCGTAAGAACCGAATATCGAAACTCAACAAATGATGCCAACGCTAGTTGCAAATTATCCCCAAAAATATGATCTGACCATGGTGACCTAGATGTAGGAAGATCTTGCTGACTCCTATAAAGTTCGAATGAATCTGGATCACGTTGCTGAAGTTTCTTTCTGAGAATCCATGGACAATCAGAATCAGGTGGATCGACCTAACAAACAAGGAAGTATTGAATTTCGTCATCATTGGTCAATACAACATGTTCATCTAAAATAACATCAATCTTATCTTTGTGTGCTGTAATATGAAGTATTAGAGTAGACATAACAAAAGATTCAGTGTAGGACCTCTCATGTGGAGGTAGAAAATGATCATTAGAGGAGTTAAAATAGCATTTGTAAGTAACGAAGTTCTTAGCAATTAAAATAAAGTGGTGGTCAAAATGTGATAAAAGATCAAAGACATATGCATTGGAACCAACATGCTTTAAAATTTTGAAAGGATCAACACTATGAGCTTGCAATATAATATAATCTCCAATATTAAATTCAAAATATCGTTTATGCAAATCAGCTCGAAGTTTATATGATGCATTACTTGCTTCAAGTCTATTGATCTCAATATGCAAGGTATGAAGATATGGTACAACTACTTCCGCTGACATCGACATATTAGCATGTGGGGACTTGGTAATAAGGTCTAAAAATTTCATAGGCTCATAACCATGAATAACTTTAAAGGGACTCATACTTATAGACCGATGCACAGAATTGTTATATGTAAGTTGAACTGTTGGGAGGATCAAATCCCGATTCCCCAAAATTTCCTTGAAAATGGTATGATGACACAAATCAATAGCACCTTTAGGTTGAATAATGGTACTACATACAACACTTGACCGAGAGGTATCGGAAACAAGGGGTACATTTGATAAGTGTGTTTTTTCCACACTTATTTAATATCTAAATATGCATTTTATTGATAAGATGAATGAAATTCTAATCACAATTACGTACTCCCTCCGTCCCAATTATATAGGCTTGTTTAGTTTTTCACACGGATTAAGAAAGCTTATTTAATGTCATTGGAAAATTAATTTTTGCCAAGATCTTTCATAATTTACCCTTATTTAATTTTCAGTGTATAAAACTAAATT
>CAIGRT010155415.1:0-13406 GCA_903798405.1 Fraxinus platypoda
GTGATTGGGATTGAGACCATTGGAGAAAAAAAAATCAGATTTGGGAGTTTTGAAATGCAAGGTGATTCAACCACATAAGGATCTTGGAATTCATTATCTCAATTAAGGATTCTTGACCCGTAATTTATGATTATTCTTGCTTCAAATTACGTCATTGGCATCAGAGCCATAATGTTGAAATCCTTGCTGTAATACATGCTTAAATATGTAAAGATTTGAAAACTTATGTGGTCTTAAATAGCATCTTCTGATAATTTACCGCTTTCTGTACATTAATAATTATGTAGTAATATTAGAATGGTTAGAAAGTTATTTTAATGAGCTTTCCAACTATATAAAGAACTTAAATTTTGGAGTTAAAATGGAGAACTTATGAGGTTTTGAAATTTGGATGTAAATCTGAAATTTTACATGAAGATAGGTAAAATTCGAAATTTTATCATATGATAACTTCTTCTACATTGTGGCATATCTCTTCGTGTCCCAAATGGGGCCTTAAACATTGATTTGGACACGTAATGGAGTTCTCTCTATATTAGTACCTTCAAAATCGTATAGACTTTGGACACGTAAATAATCAAATATAGATTATCTTAGACTTATGATCAACTATGTAAGTTTTTGGATTTTCCAATTGAGTTTGAAAACATGATTTTGTTAAGAACGAGATGTATCTCTCTGAGATACACATGATAGTTCAAAAATGTACTTAAGTGAGATTTTAGATGGATATTGAGTCACAAGATGGAACATTTGATATTTTTTCCAGGTGGAAGAAATTTTTTTGGATAATATTATTGAAATTAATAGTATGTGTATTGGTGAATCAGTTTTGGATTCATAAGAGTTATTTTAAACTTTTAATTCAAATGGGAGTAATTTGTCTCCAAGTGGGAGCAATGTCTTCGAGTGAAAGCAATTTACTTTCAATAATTATTGATTTAGAAAATCCATCACTAATATGGTACCAAAAAAATTAAAAAATTTGAGGATAGTGATGAAAGAACATGTATGGAGTATAAAATTTCAACAATATATGGGATGTGGTTGAAGTTTTAATTGAACATTAAGTTTATTGAGAACATTCAAGTTCTTGAAAATTAAGTGAAAGACTAACGAGTTTATGATAGATAAAGCTCGTTATTTTGAAAAACAAACACACAAACACTCAAAAACATATAAAAATAAAAACTCAAAGTTTTTTTTTACCCACAAACTTAAAATCGACATTGTCCCCAATGTCATAAAGCATAAATAAGAATTTAAGGAAGACGGGGAAGAAAAGGAAGAAGGTACTCCCCAAATTTTTCTGTTGAAAGTGTGAGACACTATGTGTGACGGCTAAATAATCTTCTTCACCATGCTTTCCTTTTGGTTTATGTTGGTTTGAGTATTCCGCGACATCATGTTCCTGCACATAGTGGTCAATCAAACATGTTACTTAGCCTAAACAATTGAAACAACCAACAATAAATTCAAAGGCATAAAAGAAAACATGATAGGATGATGATACCCTGTAAATTGAAACATGCTTATAACTAATGCAACCTATTAATAAAAAATAAACTTAGCCCCAGACAATTGAAATAACCAACAATAATTTCAAAAAAAAAAAAGAAAACATGATAGGATGGTGATATCCTATAAATTGAAACATGCCTAAGTCTGATGCAAACTAATAATCAAAATAAATATATATGCAATACGGTACAGAAAGCAAAATAAATAAAAAGGTTAGGAAATTGGGTTGCCTCTTAACAAGCGCTTTTTTATAGTTTTTAGCTCGACTTTGGCAATTGAATCACGGGCACCTAAAGATGGCTTTGGATGCCTTGCCTATTTTCCTTCGTTTGGCTTTGATCCACTTTTCATTTAATCTCCAAACTTCTACCTTGTCCTTTTCGATGTAATAGAACTTTTCAATTTCATTCGATTCAATTTCAACTATGTAGACTTCCACTCCTACATCGGGCATAATCACAAAATCAATGGATAATTAAAAATTCAAATATGTGATGAATATTAGGGAATCATAATTTCATCTATTGATCACATTTATTCTTAATTCAAGATTCATAACCTAATGTAGTATTTGATCGAAGTCTTCTATTGTATTCAATTTACCCATCTCGAGTTCTCATTGAGCCTATTCAACTAATTCAATTCCATATCCTATGTGAATCAACTTTAGCTAAACGAAACACTAGTTCTAAGAATTAATATTATGATCGCAATAATTAATATATGTATCTCTACATGTTATATTAATTTACCGAATTTTATTATATGGTCTAAACCTCANTAAACCTCAAACTCACCTCTCGATTTGTAAGAGGCTCACATAATCATCAAATTATTGATGAGGTAATTTAATGCATTAAACTCATAATAAAACCAACACATAAATAAATAAATCACAGAAGTCTTGAATAAAAAAAATAAAGGATCACAAGTCGACTATATTGTTTCCCCAATTAACTCGAACCCATTTAATGTAATGTTTTACTCCAAGGTTTCATCTTTAAATTTTGCCATTTTTTGCCACTTTTGCATTCTTTTCTTCAATTCTTCATTAAACATAAATTTTTACCTACAAAATACAATATAACATAACTTAGGTAGAATTTTATCTAAAAGACAATAAAATATTATGATTTAGGGTCTCGAATAAGTGTAGAAACTACACTTATTAGTATTTGTAATATGGAAAATTATGGGTTGTTAGGGATTGTTAAAAGGCTGAAAATCGCGAACTAGGGTTTTTCTGAATGATAGGTGCGCTCGAGCACCCTTGGGACGGCTAGCGGGCAGTCCGACTTCACTAAAACCACTCAAGAGGTTCACTTGGCAGCTGGCGAGCGATTTTTGCCTTGACTTGATATTCTTGAACTAACTTTGATTCATTCCAAAGACACTTACAATCTCCGACAACTTAACCATAAATATAACTCGATAAAATGATTTTTTGGACACGGAACTTTGCCAATATACTTTGGATTAAACAACTTCCTCTTTGGTATTATGTGACAAAATCATTTATTTCAAATACATAATGAACAAAATTTAATGCCTATCAACCCAATGACTAAACCACAATGACTCAAAATCACCACTACATCTCAATTACTTTGTAAACACATCAACTCAATCCATACCAAGTGTAAAAGTACTTAGAAACTTTTAAGATAAATATGCAACAATTGAGATAGGACTCCATCAAGATATTTTATTAATAAAATTAACATTTCGAGCTAGCAACATCAAAATCAAAATATGATATCAACATTATAGAAAATACCAAATATAATATCAATATACTACAAACCATCATAATCAAATGTTTGCTAGCCAAATACATCAAAATAACCATTCCACACTACTTAAAATACTGATATCATCCCTTTTTGTCACGCATAACAAAGGGGTACATAGCAGCCTAATGAGCATCGCTCTTAGTGGCCTCTTCTGAGTCAAATCCTTCATCTTATTGCTGTCGAATATATTGTACATATGTCTGAAGTGTAGTGACGTCTACAGTAAGTCTATTAGATGTAGATCGAAGTAATGTAATATCGGCCATCATCCGAGCTTGTTGTTCGATGATCAGAGATAACTAGTCGGTAATGGAAACAGAATAGTCAATAGGACCAGAAGAAGAAGATGGATGAATAGGGACATAAGAAGATATGAGAGGGTCCTGAGAAGATGGAATGTCATCCGAAATCAGAGCAAAAGGCGGGACACGCGACCGACTTTGAGTCAATGTGAGCAGGCCAATAGGCTCTCCCAACCGCTTAAGAGCATCTGGAAAACTGACTTCTAACTCCAACACTAAACGCCGTATCAAACATCCATAAGGCAAACCTCTCTTCTTATGGCTATGGCTGAAGACCTTCAAAATGTGATGTTTAATGAAAGAAGGTAGATCAATGGAGTTGCCTTGAAAGAGTAAGTTAAGAAATTGAGTCCTATCTAGATGTAGGCTAGATTTATGGAAAACATGCCATAAATTCGTGCACTGAATGCGCATTAGGACTTGTCTCTCAACATGTAAAGCACGTATGGCTCTCGGTCCATGGCAAACTTCTATAGGACAGTTAAACAAAGTTGATACTAAAAGAGCATAAGATAGAATATCATCAGCACTACAGTACGAAAACTGAGGATGAGTAATCCGAGGAATATTGAGAATACGAGAAATAAAATCAGAATTAATCCTCAAAACCTAAACCCTAAGGAATACCCTAAAATTTGAGTCAACTGACAAACCAAAGGCTCCCAACTACGTGAAGTAAAGATGATAGGAATTTCGAAGGGAAGTTCGGAGAGGTTTACCTCTCGCTCAAGTAGAACGGGGCGGGATGGAAATTGTGAATCAAAAACCTCTTGAGCTACTAAAGAAATAAATCTCGACCTATCGAATGATGTAGAACTCTTGGACTTCTTACCGATCATCTTGATACACTTAGGAGGCATCTGGATAATACATTTAGGTCAAAATAACAAATCAATATGAGTATGACACAACAGCATGTACCTTGATGAATTATGACCTAATGACATATATGAATGTATGAGATAAATGAACATGCTCGTGAATTTTTGAAATCGTTTAATTTGCATGTGAATCGATGTAAATTCATGAGAAAACATGTGTTGAATTACCTATAAAGGATAACATGTTGTAAAAAAAATTCAAATATTTTTGTTTTTTTATTTTTTTATTTTAAAGTTCAACTGCCCGAGTAAAATTCGAGTGCGATTCGAGCGCTTGAGTCCGTTCGAGTACCCTTCAAAACCCAACCAATTTTCTCGAAAATCAATCCAATAATGCATATGAAATGCATCACCACATCAAACCCATTCATATTCTAGCCTAAATTTCTAACAAAAGCACAAGATTTACCAATTCAAGTAAACCTAATATATAAGATTTTGGAAAATTTTGGGGAAAAACTTTGCAAAAATGATGTAGAAATCCACATAAACTTAACAAACATCTCTAACCTATTCCAAAACTTGCATAAATGTCTAACCAATGTACGAATACGTGACAAAATGAACAAACCATTACTTTTACAAGCTTGAATAAAATTTGGGAAAGTGAAAAAAAAAATTAGCTTGAATGTTGATGAAATTGATATTTATGATGGTTCTATAACCACAATGGGAGGGTAATATGGAAAATAGATTGATGAGTTTGAGTGTGCGAAATTTGGAGAAGTTTTGATGAAGAAAAGATAACAAATTGATGAATGAAAAGAAAGATGCAAGTTTTTAAGTGATCCGCTCAAGCCTAAAATTCGTAGGATCGCTCGAGTGCCCTTGAATACTGGCTTGAGCGCCATGTCAGGAACTCATTTAGCGTGCTTTTTTTTTTCTTTTTAATAGTAACACCATTTCATGGATTTTTAAATGCAACATTGCTTCACCAATTTTTAAATTTAACCTCATTGTATGAAAATACAAATCACTTGATAAATTGAACCAGCATTTGATCACTTATATTAGTATCATTCATGAACAATAAAATTTTTCCACACACTCATTTTTAATTTATTTGAAGTGCAACTTATAAGAGATTCACACGTGTGAAAAGTGCCACTAATCCTGTGAGCATGACTCAAAATCTTACTTTTGTGAGAAGAGACACGCAAATAGCTCATTCATTTTTATTTTTTTGCATCTCTTTCTCCCCTTATTTGTGAACACTCACATTTTTTTTCTTTATCGTATTTTATGTGCATACTTTTCTCCATTAAACTTTCTAAATAACTCTTGTAACGGGCTTTAGATCAATGACTCTCAAGTCACATGACTGTATGACTTTTAGATATCATAACATGATTAATCACTCGAATCATACTTTTTTCCCCTCATTTATGATCACAATTTGAAACTCATTGTAGTCTTTATGGAAAATATACTAGAGTTTAGGTCATATAGTTAAAGATCAATTCATATTCAAGGTCACCCCACCCAACCACACCGATAATCGTTATCCCAAATCTCACATAGCAATCAAGACTCATTCACAAGAGATAAGTGTGTACAGTGTAAGTTACAAAAGTAATAGAAGAAATAAGAGTTTTTCATTAAATATGTATAAATGGATAAAAGTACATTTACTTGCGAACTATCCACTTACTGACTTACAAGCTCATATAATATCTCACCTTTTTCTTATATGAAGCAGTTGAAATTGAGTTAAGCAGCGTTTGCAACCTGTTGATCTGCTGAGTAGAATCGTGTATTATAATTAGTTTCATAAATTATTTTGTGAGTTCCGTGTGGTCTTTATTTCTTTTTGGGGATAGTTATCATGTTGATTAATTCATTTGGAGTTATGTGTATTAGTCTAATAAGCTCGCTGCATATTTTAGTATTTTATGCATTTGGGATTTTTTCATGTAAAGAACATTAAAATCGTTTTGTTTGCAATTTATTTTGATTACTACGTATTTAGGGGGACGTGTGTTCTCCATTTTACATCATGCGTATGAGAAAATTTATTGCCTTTCAGGTGTGTTTTGTCTACATTACAAGCGGAACTTTGGTATTTTAAAAAAAATTCATTATAGTCATAGTAGGTCAAAGTTAGCCTTGGTGGTGACGTCTAGTTGGCATCTACCATCAAGACACGTCACGTTTTGAGTTCATTAGGGTGATTCGGGATAGGTCGTGTGATACATGAAAAAAAATGAAAAAAACATATACCAATTACTCCAAACAAGTTCTCAACAAGTCAATGAAATCTTTAGTCACCGTTTATTCATTTTACTAGTACTTGGTCACAAGATAACATGTTCAATGACATCAAAGTGTTATATCATTAAAATATGAATAAATATGTAGACAAGAGATAACATTGTTTATTCTTTTTTTAGTTTTATTAAAAAATGAGATAATATACACAAAATGAGAGTGTATGCATAAATATGTAGACACAATGAACTTGCAAAAGCACGTACCTATAGACCTATGCAAGAAGATACACAGACACTAATATATTTCCTAAAAAATTCAAATCTAAGACCATCTAATGGTTTGGTAAAAAGGTCAGCTAACTGATTTTATGTGGAGATGTGTTCGAGAGATACACCACGAGTCTCCAAAAGCTCAAATAAAATGATGTCTAATTTCTATATGTTTGGTTCGAGAATGTTGAATATAATTTTTAGAAATGTTTATAGCACTTAATGTTGTCATTAAACGCAATCATAGTGCCATGTTCGACTCCATAATCACTCAAAGTTTCCTTAATCCAAAGCAGTTGAGTACAACAACTTCACGCCGCTATGTATCCAGCCTAGTCATGGACAATGATATATAATTCTATTTCTTACTCATCCAAGCTACAAGATTTGTTCCTACGTAAAAACACCCTCAAGAGGTCCTCCATTAAGTGAAAAATGTTAAAAATGTCTCAAAATGAAATGTAAGAAACATTAAATAAAAAAGGAACAAAAACTAGTGAAAACTACTCAAGAGTATTCTCGAGGGTAAACTTCAGGTGGTAGTACATAGACATCGATCGGGTCATGCGTCGGTCTGAAACATTTTTGGGTTGTAGTAGTCTACATAGTGGAGCTCGCTCACTGGAGAGGGATCCTGCCTACGAGAAGGGGATCTCCTAGGTGAAAAATATTGTCTGGGCGATGATACACTGAATATCGGGCGAAAAACGGGTGCATCTAATCTTATAGTGCTCTGTGCTGCAACATCTAAAGCATGTGAGAGTGACCCGCTGACTGTAGGTACGTCGTCTTCTGCGTTTTGCATGCAGTCTCCAAGTCCCATGCCATCCAAGTCTCTCCCTATATGTTCCTTCGCCTTATCATGTGTAGGAGCCGTGATAGAATGACTAGATGAAGGTGTATGTATATGAGTCTTACTCAGAGAAGATCCCTCACCAAAGAGCTTGATAACCAAGTCCTCAAATGGCAAGTCTCATGGTATATCCAACCTTCATGCCATGGTCCTTCTTAAAGTGATCAATTAACATATGCTTGATACTGTGCCGCTCTAAGCTGATCTCAGCCAACGCCACTGTACAATAGTGGTATGAGAACCTGTCCCTGCACCTGATCCCTGTGCTGACTGAGTACCATCTATGTGTGTCTTCAATGGTGGAAATATGAGCTATAGCAGGGATAATAGGAGAAGTGAGAACCTCGATAGGAGCATCTGGAATAGGTTTAACAACTAAATGAATAAATGGTGGTACAATTGTCCCTGTTCGGATCGGTGAGGTGGATCCTAATCTCTGTGATGACTGAGTACCCTCTATATGTGTCCCCAACGAAGAATAACTGATATATTTTGTCAGAGTCAGTATCTCGATAGGAGCCTATGGCGTAGGCTTAGTAACTGAAAGAATAATTGGTGGTACCTCTGGAGCTACTATCATGGGGTCAAGGTAGGAAATGTCGACTGTCCGAACTGAGACGGAGTAGTGGGGAACATTGTAGGTATTGCTGAAACTGGCATCCACTACTTTCTCGACTCCACAAACGTCACCTTGCCTTTACCTTTGTCAACCCTACTAGCAGTGGTCAGAGTAGGAGCAGGGGGCTGAACAGGGGGATGAGGCACAACAACTGGAGGGAGAGAATGTGGTGTCCCCGAAGTACACTTATCATAAGAGTGGCCCATATGTCTACAATTGAAACAAAAAACTGGCCTCCTCTCATAAATGACTGTCTGCCAGAAACCGCGGTTATCACAACGCTCAATCCAAACTTTGTCAGGCAATTTAAGCTCCAAATTTACCTCAATGCACACCCTAACCTCACTAGGTCGTCTTAAGTCTGAGGTGACCTCATCAATCCTTAGGGGTATTCTTATTGCCCTCGAAAAAGCAAAAAAAAACCCCTTGGCACACAAGTGTACTGGAAACAAAGGGAATGAAACCCATACGGGAACTATCGAGGTCTCCTACTCTGGTCTGAAATCACATGTCCACTTAAGGATCCTCATCGGACACCCATCAATGTACTATGAGGGCTTAAGAAAGAACATGATGCAGTCTTCCTCATGTGTAAGGTGGATAAGTATATGTGCGGTGTTGATCAATCCCACCTCAAAGCAACCATGGAATCCAAACTTAGAGAAAATCTTACACACCTTTCTCATGGTCGACTTGCAGTGAGAAAATTTCCCTACAAGTGTGTACTTGTAAGAATCAGCCAAAATAGCCTGCTCTGAATCAATCAAATCAACGACCAGCTCACCCAAATGTATAAAAGGTTCTTTGGAAGCGAACCCAATTTCAGAAGAGTCATTAGTAGCTGGTAGAACTGATGTAAACGAATTTCGAGCACTCTTCTCAGCTTGAGATAGGCCTGGACGGCCCAAAACTGAAGTAACATAGGTCTTTCGGCCATGACTGAGCACTTTTTGGTCCTCATGTGGGAAAATCGATGGTGGGAATGAATTCGGATTAACAGAAAAAACATTCTGATAAAAATTTGTCGGAGGGCTGCCGGAAGCTCCATTTTCTGGCCAAAATCACGTGTCAGAAAATTATGATTTTTCACACCATGAAGCGATGTTTCATGGTGGGAAAATCATGTCGGAAAATCGATGGTGGTTTATTTTCCAAGGTGTCAAATGTAGTTTCCGAAATCTGCAGTTTTTCGGCTAATTGGGCGTTCGCTGAATCGGAAGGTGACGGCGTTTTCAAACTCTGATTGGGCTGATTTTTCAGTCGAAGGTGCTCAAAATGATGGGAAATATGATTTCAAACACGTGTACATGATGGACCTGTGGATTGGGAGTAATTGAAAAATTCATTTTCGAATCCTCGAGATTCGTGCTTTCAATTTCATGAGACTCCTTAGGGTCAACTTAAATCTTGCACAAATACCAACACTAAATGCTATGTCTGGTCTAAGATATAGTGAACTACCTATCATACTTCGATAAAGTGTTTGATCAACACTTTTTCCTATAGGATCGTAAACTATCTTAACATTAGTGCCCACGGGTGTTCAGTGCGTTTCTTGTTATCTAACTTAAATTTCTTTATTAGACCCTTAGCATATTTTGATTGAGGTGTGAACAACCCATCATCGGTTTGTTTTACCTGAAAATCAGTAAAGAAATTTAGTTATCTCACCACACTTATTTGAAATTCTTGTTTCATACATTCAGCAAATTCGTGAGCAAGTGAGTCAATGGGAGATCCAAATATAATGTCATAAACATATATCTGGGCTATGGTGATGATTTTATCCACCCGTCTAATAAACAAAGTTTTATTTGATCCACCTCTAGAGAATCCATGTTTCAAAAGATATGTAGAAAGTATGTCATATAAAGCTCTAGGAGCATGTTTTAGTCCATACAAGACCTTTTTAAATCTATAGACATAGTGAGGAAACTTCGGATTAAAAAATCATTTAGGTTGTTCAATGTATGCCTCTTTTCAAAGTATTCCATTTCAAGAAAGCACTCTTGACATCTATTTAATATAGCTTGAGTCCTAAGGTACAAGCCACAGCTAGTAGGATTTTGATAGATTCAAGTCGAACTACGGGGGTAAATGTCTCATCAAAATCTACACTTTCTACCTGGGTGTATCCTTGGGTAATTAATCTAGCCTAATTTTAGTTATGATCCTTGATTATTAGTTTTATTCTTGAATATCCATTTTATACCTATAACATTACTATCCTCAAGCCTAGGTACCAAATACCAAACACCATTTCTAGTAAATTGGTTGAACTCTTCATGCATAGCATTCACCAAACATTCATTGCTAAGGGCATCTTTTACCTTCTTGGGTTCAATTTGAGATATGTAACTAGAATATGTCAAGTTATTCAAAACTCTTTTATGTAGCATCATTACTTCTCCTAAATCCCTAATGATATTATCCTTAGGATGATTAGACTTAACTCTAGATGATGGTTCCTTAGGATGAGTAGACTTATCACTAGATGATAGTTCCTTACTTGGAGTATCTACACCTTTTGGAGAGCTTTGAGGTTTTGGGATAACGTACTCTTTAGATTCAGGGTTAGGATTGTCACTTATTTGTTTTATTTCTTTAAAGTTACCTACTGGCTCCCCTCACTCAGGGCATCACCAGCAATTACATTTATAGATTCCATCACTGTAAGTGTACGAGAATGGTACACACGATAAACCTTACTATTCATAAAGTAGCATAGAAGTATTCCTTCATCACTTTTAGAGTCAAACTTGCCCAAGTTCTCTCTATCTTTCAAAATGTAGCACTTGGTACCAAACACTCGAAAGTATTTGATGATAGACTTTCTATCTTCTATATCTCATAAGGTGTCTTCTTATTCTTATATCTAAGATAAACTCCATTCACCATTTAACATGCAGTGTTAACAGCTTCACCTAAAAAATACATTGCTAGACCTTTACCATGGAGCATGGTTTTAGCTATCTCTTGAAGCACTCTATCTTTCCTCTCAACTACTCCATTTTTTGAGTGATCGATGAAGAGAACTCTTGTCGGATTCATTTCTCCAAGAAGAAATTCTAAAGGAGAAATTTTTCAATCTCTCTCCCATGATCACTCTTGATTCTAGTTATGGTGTACTATTTTTCATTCTGAAGTTTTTTCCATAAGGATTTGACAAGATTGAATACCTCAGATTTTTCTCTTAACAACTCTATCCAAGTGAACCTAGAATATTCATCCACCACAACCAAAATATGATGTCTACCACCTAGACTCTCAGTCCTAGATGGTTCCATTATCCATATGAAGTAGTTCTAAAGGAATGTTTGTCAAACTGCTAGAAGTCTTCATATGGCTAACTCTATATTGTTTTCCTTGTTGACATGGTTTACATACAATATTATCAACCTTATCAAGTTTAGGAAGATCACTAATAAATTCTTTCTTAGATAACTTCGACAAACTTTTGTAATTTATATGACCAAGTCTTTGATGCAAAAGTTCAGTCATATCAATTTTGGCACTACGACACACATGGATAGAATTTCGAAGAACTCCATAACAGTTACAAAGGTTCTTCCTTCTTCCATAACCACATTACCATTTAAGTCATACAATACACCTTTCTAAACAAAACTAACCTCATAATTATCATGACAAATTTGACTATTGATTAACATGTTAGATTTTAAACTTTCCACATAAAGAACATTTGAAATGCCAGTTAGACCAGAGATTTCAACTGTACATTTACCAAGAATAGGTGATGTAGTACCATCTCCAAAGGTAACGATTCCAATTATCAAATCATCAATGGTAGAAAACAAGGCTTTGTTTTCACACGTATGTTTAGATAATGCACTATCAAGATATCATATCAAATAATTTTTAGTCTAAAGAGCAATGTGAACAGTATGACAATTCAATTCTTCTATATGACAGTGAGTTCATACTTTTTAACCTAAATCTTCTTTGAAAAAGAAGTTATCTTAGTCAAGTGAGTAATCATTTCAGTCAAGTGACTAACTTGATTGCTTAAGAACCTAACTTGACTAGTGATGTCGTGATTATTGTTCTACCTAAGGTTTATAACACCTAGGATTTGTGTGACCAAACTCACCACAGTTGTAACACATGCAAATTAACCTAGGGACAACATTAGGTTTCAAGTTTTGGACTTTAGGTTGAGTAACCTTACGTTGCATAGATGACCTCTGCCTAGGATATCAATTTTATTGGGCTCAATGACTCCTAAACTCTTAGTCTTAATAGAGGTTGGTACAGACATGAGAACCTGTTTCACTAGAGCATAAACCTCTTATATTTTGAGCAAGTATGTTTAATCCTAATATGTCAATCTTCTTAAATCCACTAGAAAAATAACGGAGTTGGGCATTTGATTTCTCAAGATCACTCACAAGAGTCTTAACATTATTTCCTAGGAATTCTTTCTCAAACTTCAATTCATTCATACTTCTAGTTGATTTCTCACGTTTGACCACAATACTTTCATTTTCTAATTCAAGAACATGTAGTTTCTTAAAGGTTGACCTGTTTACCTTCTTCAATTTAAGACTCTCCTAAAGTAGTTGGTCATAAGCCTTGTGTATATTCATTTCCATCAAATCCTTTATCTGAAGAGTCATTTTGTTCTAAATCCTCAATCTTCTCAATTTCACTCTTAATTACAGAAGGAAATGCCATATAATTCAAACACTCCTCAGAATTGGAAGAATCACTATGATTACCTGAGTTAAACTCATCATCAGTGAGAGATACATTCATAACCTTACCTAGAGTCTTCTTATAACTAATGCACTTAGCTCTAATGATATGATTTAGGAGTCGAGCCCGACGAGAACAAGCCCGGGACGGGATTCGTTGATTATCGAAGGAGGCCCGAAGACACGTTCGAGGGCAAAGCGGGTGAAAGAGTAATGAAATTGCTTGCTCAAGCTATGGTGGA
>CAIGRT010155432.1:0-19041 GCA_903798405.1 Fraxinus platypoda
ATGCATGTTGGTCCTCAAAGCTTCATCAATTAGCCCATTTATCCTTCTTTCTTTTCCAATTGATTCAAAGCAGGTCCAAAACTGAAATAGGAAAAAAGTAACATAAGTTAAGTAAAATATAATAATAAGTGTTGTTCTTAAATTATTGGTTAGCTTGTCTCGTCGCATCACATCAAATTCTCACTTAAATCTGCTTTGGGAACATGAAAAATTGTGCTTACGAGAACTTATAACTTAAAACATCTTATTCGCTGGACTATTGTAGTAGTATCGAGCTTTTGTTTGAGCTCGACAATTGACCATGCAAGAAAGATTTATATTTTGATTGTCTCGGTGACAATTAGTTTTGATTGAACTCATTTGTTATGATAAAAGTTAGACATGATACAATCTTGTGGGGTAATCACATAATTACGTAGATCAATTTGCTTACATGGATATAACAAAGTTAATTATTTTTATATAATAAAAACAAAATTATATAAGCATTTCGTGCACCATTCAAACACGACCAGCCTTAGACGTGAAGACAAAGATTAGCCAGTTATACATCCTACATGTTCCTTAGATTGCTCCATTGATTATTTTATTTTATTAATTAATATTTGCTCAACCATTATCCGGTTTGTCCACATCATGGTTTTGATTGGTTCTTGAAATTGAAGGAGACTTTCCTAGTACAATTAAAAACTTAGTCAATACATTTTTTTTTTCTTATTATTATTTCTTGGAAAATATCACGTAGAAATAAACAACACACGAACATGGATATCAACCAATCGTAAAATAAAGTAATAAAGTGATAAACATGGCATATTTAATAACATAAACGAAGTTAAAATCTTATTTTGTACAAGATTTTGTGTCTTGTATTTATTTTCTTTGAGCTTGTGCCGTTGATTCATTAGTAGCGAGGTCCATAAACCTTTTTATGTGGTCATTATACATTTTTGTAATAGTCAGTTTGATTGGGTTTGACAAAACGGTGTAGACTTGGCCAAATTTCACATATGCGCAATCTTCTTTACTCTTCTAGTAGGATTAAATAGAATAGTATTAAACAAGAAACATGTGATTAATTGTTATACCGTTTACCTTAGATAAGGGGGCGAACTCCAAGCCCAAATTTTTTTTCAAGGGGAAAAGAAGTTTCAAGATAAAATAAAAAAATCTTTCTATGGAATTTTTATTTTCAATGTATCAGTCCCCTTGACTTGGTCCCCACTTTAGATCGAATACGATATAAGAGCAACCATATAAATGTGAAAAGAGGAATTTTTGAAAGTTTTTATCAGGTGGGTGAAGGATGGTACACCTTTTACTGTTGGTGGGGCTTATTCGGTTTAGGTATACTTTCCAATTTGAAGATAGCATAGCGCTGTCAAGCAAGATATTCACCTTCTCATGCCAAAATTTGGTTTCTTCCTCTTTAACTATTATATGTTGCAATCATAAACCAATATTTTCCTTGAGATTCCTAAATTGGAATATAGCTTCAATTTCACATTTTCATTGCACTAAAACCAAAAGGGTTCGCATGTTCAATTCAAATTTAGACAAGTAATGAATCGAGAAAATTACGAAGACTCAAATATTCTTGAAAACAACTATGCACCAATTGCAAATTCAACTATCTTTTTATTACATGTTCGAATTCATTTTTTTTATTTCACCTTCGTCGATCGAGTATCTGGACAAAAAACAAAGGAACGTGATCAATCTCACCAGTGGAGAAAAAAGTGAAATTGGGCACTCAAACACAGGGGTGGACCGACCGAACCAGCCAAAATCGCCCAAACCGAACCACCCGACCGATTTGGGTCGATTTTTTGTTGTTTTTAAGTGGGTTTGATTTTTTTGTTGTGTAGATGAGTTGTGTTGGATTATGGGTTAACTCATGAAAACCAAATAAACTCGTCCAACCCGACTCGCCTACTTTAAAAAAAAAAAAAAAAAAAATGAACTTTGTTCTTTGTAGGCTCGACTAAGTAGACTCGACTAATGAGGATTGAATATAATAATAAATAATTTTATTTATTTATTTGCTTACTATTTAATTTTGTCTATTTGTATTTAGTATAATAGAAAATTGGATGACTTTAATCTTTGTTGACAAGTTGTCCCGAACCGACCAACCTAACCCGACCGATACTTGATTGTGTTGGGTTGGGTTGGGTTGAGTTGGATTTCAACCTTTACACGTGTTGGATTGAGTTGGGTTAAATTTTGATCAAACCGATCGTGTTGGGTTGAGGCAATAATCGACACAACCCAACCCATGCTCACCCATACTCAAACTCGAGCTCGAGAGAAGAGGATTCGAACTACAAACATACATAGGATGAAGTAAGACCACCGTAAGCATCCACTCTTTTTTTCTAAATAAATATAAATATAGTGTTTGATGCACATATTTTAGAAGAATACATTTTTTTGTGATGTGATGGGGAATATGTGATTGAAAAAGAAGGAAAAATTATTGATGTGATGAAAAATATTATTTTATTAAAAATGTGTGGTTGAAAATGAGTAGAAAAATGAGAATGTGACTTAAACAGGGCAAAAAAATGCTTAATNTTTTTTTTTTTTTTTTCTTTTGGGGGTAAAAAAGAGTGTAGATAAATTAGTGCAAACCAAAAACGTGAGGTGCAAATGGTTCCAAATAAATGAATAAAAATAGTTGTTTATTTTGTCTTTTAGTGCACGAAATATGGACACCTAAACGGCTCAAAATGTTCCCATGATTCTCTTTTGATTTGGTTATATGTTATGTGGGGGCACCAATTGGGACCATTTAATTAATAATATTTTACTTCTTCTTGGGGGCTCCGACGTCGTACTATGTACAACCGTCTAACCATATTGTCTTCTCTCTCTCCTACATTATTATTATTTAATTTGGAAAAGTTAATTATCTGTAAGGCAAAAAAGTTAAAATATTATTCGATAATGTTTAATTTTATTGAAGTATTAAAATTTTCAATTTACTATATTGTGATGTATGTTGACAATGTATAAATTTATGCCCATGTTTGGATTGGATAAAAAATAATTTTTTTTTTTTTTTTGTAAATTATGATAAAAGTTGATGAAATATGTGATTTAAAAAATCGATAAAAATTATGGGTACAATAAAATATGTGGTTGAAAATTAATTGGAAGAAAAATGAATTTTAATTAATGTGGGCTATACATGGACTATGTTTTTGCTATTGAGATCTCCACGAACAAATTTGTTTGTAAACCGATATTTTTTTGTTTGGAACTAGACATGATGTTATCTTCTCAATCACACTATGTCGGACGCTAAGTTGAAAGCTATGAAACAAAGTTCGAAACTCGAATCGACACACTATCAAGAAGTGATTGTCATTGCAATTTGAGTTGGACTTCAATGCTACAATTATGAGCTCTTGTAGGTTTTTTTTTTATTATTATTTAAAATTGGAAATATCATATGCGCGAGTGAGCGACATATTATGTTTGACTGTCAACGTATTTGTATTTGACAAATTTTTTGTATTTATCTTTATTGTTGAAAATAAGAATTTGTGATCTTTGTATTAATAACGAAAGTTAAATTCTTAAAGTAAATTCTCATAAACTCTTGGTACACTTTGTTAAAGTAGTTTTACAAGCACGTCTTCTCGATTTTACCTCTTTATTTTTTTGCCTTTGTCGAGGGCAATAACTATTTCATTTAAAAGTTTAAACTCGTATAGCAAAGACATTTGTTTCTTTAAATCGGGCCTGCAACAAGTCTTCTTACGAGCAAGTTAATTAATTTCAATAAAAAACACAATACACACATAATTTTTGTAAAAAATTGAGTACGAGATTTGAATACAATTCATTTTTATGCTTAATATCGTGTTGAATCATACTATTCAAATATTTAATTTGATAAAGAAAGAGAATATTTAGTTATTTAAATTGTATCCTCAGTCGTATATAAATTTTACTACATATATTTTCTTTCTATCCATTTAGCGAACGTAATCGAAAGATAACGGATAGACTTTACTACATATTCCGTGCATATAATCAAATAAGATAACGGTTTGGACATAAATAAAATTTTCCCAAACACACCTTATCCCCCAATTGTTTTTTAATTAAACACTATTAAGTGCAAATGCAAAATTATAGCAAATTAAGCAAATTTAGTGGCTAAAAAATCATATTCAGTTTCATGAGTGTACAGGTGTCACGTAGCTTTATCACAGGCAATCCTAACGTTTACATATCCTTATCCCCATCCTACGATAAATTGTTTGTACCTAAAAAATTAGATATTAAATTTCTTAAAGTAATTATTAATTTCCAATTTATGTCATCACCAATAATGCCACCTCTTTTATTGATTTGATCAGTCAAACTCCCATTGCTGACATGTCACCTTTTCAATGGCTAGTCAAACATTTTGAAATTCCAAATGGGCTCTCCAAAGAGAAGGCCCGGTCCAATTTTATTCGTTCATGTACTAATTATTATTATTATTTTTTTTTTCTGTAAATGACAGAACATGTAAATCTTTCTTGATTCCAAGAACTGTAAAGCCCAAACAAACCACACTTTTTTTCATTGTTTAAAATCACTTTTTTATACCATCAGCAATCATGTTTCTTACTAAATGGTAAACCATTTTCTAAAGAGTGACAAAAAAAAGTAGAGAGAGAGAAACTAGAGGAAATTGACAGGAAGGTGAGTTGTTTTTGTTGTGCTTAATTTTTCTCATTCAATTGGAAAAACCCATTAAACATAAATTAATCTGGGTCAGAAAAAAGTCTCCTTTCTTCTTCTTCCTTAATTTTGACAGTTCTATGTTTTCTTGAGGTATTAAAACTTGTCCTTCTGTAGATCTTTTTGTTCATCATTTGCCAATCATTGATTCTTGTACTGAGGTTTTTTCTATTTTTGTTCTTGTGGGAAATTTATCTTAGGGGTCATCAGTGGTTTATTTTTTCAATTTCAGGCTAGTCTTCTTTTCTGGTTTTGTACTTAATGGTCCTGCAAAAAACTAGTTTTTCCGTTTTTTACTCTTTTGTGTGTGTGTGTGTGTGTGTGTGTGTTTTTTTTTTTTTTTTTNGTTTATTTTTTCAATTTCAGGCTAGTCTTCTTTTCTGGTTTTGTACTTAATGGTCCTGCAAAAAACTAGTTTTTCCGTTTTTTTCTTTTTTGTGTGTGTGTGTGTGTGTGTGTGTGTTTTTTTTTTTTTTTAATTTGTTAGATCTTGATGGATTTTAGGATTCAATGTATGATGTTATTTTTAATGTGACTTTTAAATGATTGAGAGTTTGTGAATTTTAAGAAAGAAAATGGCTGGTGTGGAGCAGGCTTTAGTGGGTGCAGTTGAATCTAAGTGAATTAATTATATTTGGTTTATATTTGTTACCTCTTGTTGATTTCAAGACACAGTTGATTAAAGGATGGCGTTGTAACAACTTTTGGTGTAATTTGTGGTATCTTTTATGTATTTTCTTGAAGTAGACTAGTCTCCTTTGAATCTAATGGCTCTGTTTGTAAAGAAAAAGTGAGATAACTTACCATCGTTGAGCTTCCACTAATAACAAAAGAGAATCTACCGATTGACATGATTAACATTTATATTGACTGTTGTTGTTGTTGGATCATTCCGTTTATTATTGATGTTCTTCTTAGTCTGATGTCTTATGTTTCAAAATTTTCCAGCAAAACTTTGATTTCGTAAGTTATCTGATTTCAGGTTGATTGAAACTGTTCAAGGCTGAAAATTCTCATGGGTGGGTTTGATGACCATGTTGCTATTATGGGAGATTGGATGCCTCCCAGTCCTAGTCCAAGGGCCTTCTTCTCGTCAATGATTGGCGATGAAGTCATGACTAGATCAGGTACTGAATTGCATAATGAAAATAGAAGCAGGTCTCTTTTTCCGGGGCCTGAGAGGCAGATTGAATCAAGAAATGTTGATCAAAAGGATGAGACACAATCCAATGTAGTTGATGATGAAAAAATCAAGTCAAATGTCCCATCAGAGCAGAAAATGAGTTCAAGTGGTGGTCTTCTGGAGAGGATGGCGGCTAGATCCGGTTTCAATGCCCCGAGGTTGAATACAGAAAGTATCCGGCCATCTGACCTTTCTCAGAACCCTGATGTTCGGTCTCCTTATCTGACAATTCCTCCCGGTCTCAGCCCAACAAGTCTTCTAGAATCTCCTGTCTTCCTCTCTAATAATTCACTGGTAAGCTTAGAAATCATAAACCTTCTGGTTAACTCTCGAGAGTATTTTTTTAGGATCATTATTATAGCATGCATTCAGTTGCAAGATAGAGGGCTGCTGGATGGTAATACAAAAGAAACAAAATTTAAAATCATGTGGATTGTATCGAGTATTGTCCAATATTGTGTACCAAACACGCTCTATGTGTTAGGACTGTGCAGGACAAAAAGTGGAACGAATAGAAGACATTTCCCTTTTGTTGTATTTTTTCAACACAGAGAAATGGGGTGGGGGATAATTGTGTATATTGCTTAAAGAACTCGACATTTTTTCCCAGAAGTGTCCTGAACACGAGAGTAATATGAAAGTCTAAAACTTCCAATGAAAATCATTTTCTACTATATGGAAAGTGTAAAAAAAGAGTGGCCCAAAAACAGCTTAGACGTTACCAAGCCCATGTTCAAACATGCTCACCTCCACATTGTCTGTTTCCACTTTGATAAGTAGTACGATTGTTTTTCATGCTTCTGATATTACTTCCTTCCTGCGTGTGGTCCATTTTGGCATTTCAGAAATTAGTTATTTACTCGGCCTTCAATTCTCAATGAATAGATCGTTTTTCTGCAGGTCCAGCCATCTCCAACAACTGGGAAATTTTCATTTCTCCCGAACAACATAGGAAACTCAATGTTGATGACAGGCAATCCCGATAAGGGCAAGGAGAATACCTCTGAAGATGTCATTGCCTCGTCATTTGCATTTCAGCCTGTCATGGAATATGGTTCCTCTTTTAGTTTTTGTGCATCAAGCAAAGTAATTATAGTCTTTTTCTCTCTCTCCTTCCCTCCCCCTAAACCTATGTACAGGATTTGACAGTAAGAAAAATAAGCTTATATCTTCTTTTTCTTCTTCAATGCTCTCCAGCGCTATCCAATCATTCTTATCAAATGTACCATTAGGGCATGGCATGTTTTTTTTTAATAGATATTTGCTTGTTCGGTTTTCCTCCAAGTTCTTTAACTTCCACTTTTTGCAAAATTACAGTTAGTTCATTTCTATTTGCTTTTTTGGACCAGGTAAATCCTTCGAGTTTTTCCCAATATTCAGAGAACTCACTTCTGCCTCAAAGTGTAGAACCCTCAAAAGTTCACTCTCAAAACTGTACACTTTTTCAGCAGGTCGATCTCTCTAATTCATCTGCCAAGAACACCCACGACATGTCACCCGAGCAAGCGTCGTTCGGTACAATTGGCTCTATGGAGCATTCTCCACCGTTTGATGAACCACAAGAGGATGATGCTGATCAAAGAACCAATGGTGATCCCAATGTTGGCAGTGGTCCAGCTGAGGATGGTTATAATTGGAGAAAATATGGGCAGAAACAAGTAAAAGGAAGTGAATATCCTCGGAGTTATTACAAATGCACACATCCAAATTGTCCAGTCAAGAAGAAAGTGGAACGCTCTCACGAGGGTCACATTACTGAGATAATCTACAAGGGAGCCCATAATCACCCAAAACCTCCACCGAATCGCAGATCAGCTGTTGGATCCTTGAATGCACTTGGCGACATTCAGCATGATACAACTGAGCAACCAGGTACTGGTGTTAACGGTGATCCCGTCTGGTCAAACGTGCAAAAAGGAACCCCTGATTGGAGGTTTGAAAATCCGGATTCAGCATCAGCAGTAGCTTTGGGCCAAGAATACGGCAACGGAACTACCTCTTTTCAGGCACAAATCGGTACTCAGTTTGAGTCCGGTGATGGTGTGCAAGCATCTTCTGCTTTCTCAAATGATGAAGAGGAAGATGATCGAGTAACGCATGGCAGTATATCATTAGGTTATGAAGGTGAAGGAGATGAATCAGAGTCAAAAAGAAGGTTTATATTTATCTGTTTAAATGATTTATTAGAAATCAATATGAATATAGCTTGATAACATTTTGACTCTCTGTGATAGGAAAATCGAAACTTACCCTTCAGATATGAGTGGAGCTACTAGGGCCATCCGGGAGCCTAGAGTTGTAGTTCAAACAACCAGTGAGGTTGACATCCTTGATGATGGGTATCGTTGGCGCAAATATGGGCAGAAGGTTGTTAAAGGAAATCCAAATCCAAGGTTAGTGTCTTGTAATTTTTAAACTTGAACATAAACAATATCACTATGAAGTTATTATGAAACTGGATTTATTGGGTATTCTTGATGCAGGAGTTACTACAAGTGCACAAGTACAGGTTGCACTGTCAGGAAGCACGTCGAGAGGGCTTCGCATGACCTGAAATCGGTGATAACAACGTATGAGGGAAAACACAACCATGATGTTCCTGCAGCTCGAAACAGCAGTCACGTTAATTCTGGGGCTTCAAACACACTTCCGACCCAAGCTCCTGCTGCTCAGAGTCAAATACACAGGCCAGAGCCAGCTCGACTTCATAACAGCCTGGGACAGTTTGAAAGACCTTCCCTTGGCTCATTTGGCCTGCATGGGAGGCCACAGCTTGGATCTAATCCTAACTTTGGTTTTGGAATGAATCAGCCCGGGCTAGCCAATCTGGCAATGGCTGGATACGGGCCCAACCAAGGCAGGTTACCGGTACTTCCAATTCATTCGTATATAGGACATTCACGCCCTATGAGTGACGCGGGTTTCATGCTGCCAAAAGGAGAACCGAAAGTGGAGCCCGAGCCAGATTCTGGTTTGAATGTCTCCAGTGGCTCGTCAGTGTATCATCAGATTATGAATCGATTGCCGCTCAGACCACCAATGTAAAGTTTTGTCCTCTTAAGAAAGTATTTGTACTTGTCTACTCTAAAAAAGTAGAGATAATAACTTATATTTAAATGGGGTTTTTTCTTGGGATTGCATCTTACTCATCATTCTTTTATTATTTTTTTCTTTATGAACTATCACAGATATCATTTGATTTCATGTTCACCATACTTATGAGGACTATTTTACCAAAGAATGCATGAACTTGCCTTTGTCTTTGTCCTGAGAAGCAAGTTTCATTATTTTCCTTTTCGTTAGTACAATGCCAAGAAAATTTTGACACCTTTCTGGGATACGATTGAAGATTTTGCAGATGAACATGGATTGCATTGACAGAATCTTATATTAACTCAAGTAAAGTTATTATTACATACTTGAAGTAGCAATTATTTTGGCATTTCCACTAAAATTGTTTTCACTTTTCCCTAAATAATGCATTTGATTGACTTCCAAGCAACTGAGTAAATTCCTTGTACAGTTGTGCAAGACAGTGTTGTACAAAGTACAATTATATGGTTTTATCCACTTAGGAACTCAAAACTTGTGGTGTGAGCATAATTTCTGTCACGTCGTTAATGGCCATCAACAATAAGCTTCTCATTATCATCTTCTTGGTCGATTGATAGTGTGTTGTGAGCATGATTTCTGTCAAGTCATTAATGGTCCTTCAAGATAAGCTTCTCATGATCATTATCTTTGCTCGGTTGATGCTGACGCCCTGTGATTTAATTCATCTCTGCAAAAACCCGAGAAATTAATAATGAAGATTTCCAAAAGATAAACAGCAAACATATGCCTTAAATCATGAAACCTGCAGCTAGAGCCACCTTAATAATTGGATTTTTTTTTGTTGGCATTTTTGTTTAGGGAAAATTACACTATTGTATGAACTTTTTATTATAATTGCACAACCAGTCTCCACAATGACACTCTCAAAATCTTCCCGACCATCATATATTAAACTTTATTATGAAGCCAGTTTTTTTTTTCCCAACTACGACAAGCGCTAAAAAATTTGAAGTGTGGTATAATTTCATGAGGGTCACATGATGATATAATGAAAATTTTGACGGTTTGTCTTTGGAGACTGGTTTAAATCTTAGAATACAATAGGACTAAAAAAATCACGTGACCCGAAGCAGATAAAAAGATCACAAACTATCTTTACTTGTTTCACTTCCCGGCTTATCATTGATGCACCGGGATATTATATAAATATTAATGATCTTATAACCACAGCAGTCAACATAAAAGTAAGTTACTATAACCACAAACCAAAATGATAAAAACCTGAGAGAATTCCAGATTGAATTGTAATAAAGAATAGCAGCAACTCTTCGATTTCTCCCTCTTTGAGCATCTATGCCACGTTTAACCACAGACAATTGCTTGATCCCCTTAGCCTCCATTAGTTGCTTCGCAGTTACCAGATCAGTATCAGGATAACAAATCAAAAGCCCACGCTCTTGTGGACGATAACTTACACTTCGCGTGCATACAGAAGATACGGGACATGTACTTACCTGAAAAAGAGTTCATAATCACTGAATTGCCACCGCTAAAACTAATTAGCAATAAACAAATTAATTTATTTCTACTCATCATACAGCCGTTAAACACATATTCAAACACGAAAATGATGAAGAGTTCATTCTCTCTTACATCTGGATTTGGTGTGTCACTGGTGGAAGAATAACCCATCTTCTTGTGTCGATACCGTTTGATATCACCATAAGTTAAAATTCCTTCCAAATAATCTTTTCTCCATTAACAACTAGAACACAATTCCGTTGACCATCGTGCATGCATTTCAGAGCACCTTTTAGAGTTTGTGTCAGAGACACCTTCAAATAGTTGCTTGACATAGCCTGAGAAACCTGGTAATAGCAGGAAATACTATTTATTTTGTCCCAGAAAATAGAACCGCCAAATAATAAATAATCAGCTCTAAACATGAAAGGTAAAAGCAAAACCTTTAGATCTTCCAGAACAATATCTACATCCATTGGTTCGTAGTCACTGGAATTTCCAATAACCGAGAGTTCTAAATCATTTCCTTCATCAGGCTTTCTCCATACATCATCTTCAATTTTGTTTCCAATGGGCGAAAGAATGGAATAACCTCTTAACAAATCCTTTGCATCTGATGCACCCGTTTCCTGAGCTTGAGTTGCCACTGAAGGCACCCATATAGCCAATCCAACAGCTCCCTGTTGCAAAAATGCATAAAAATCAAGCAAAAACATCGTCCAAATATACATTTTAATAAAACCCTAACAATGTGTTGCTACAAAAAGTAGAAGAATATGTTAATGAAGCATCGATTCGTGTGTTTGATAATCAACCATCAGGGGCGACTAGCCAGTGAATGTAAGTAGTTCATTTGCTACAGATGACATTAGAAAATAATTACAGATTTCTAAGATCTTCGGTTAATCAGTTATTGGATCAGGAAATTTAGCAAGGGATTCAAGATACCAATATAGACACGACGGAAATTATTCAATACGACGGCACAAACTTCTACTTGACCTCTTGGATTAATTGATTTGACATTTAACCTCATACCTAAGATTTCAGGAGTGTACATTTCTTATACTTTTTGAAGTAATATGTGATACAGTATATTCAAGCAAATAGCTGATGACACAAATGAATAAAAAAAATGACCTTCCATGCATCTATGAACACGACAAATCATCTAATTGGTGCATATTCGCCACCATAGAAAATTAGTAGCCAAACCAAGGCTAGAATCCTAAATTAGACAATTCTGCTAAAATGAGCATCAGTTAGGAAAATTGGAAAGAAAAAAACCCAGAAGAATTTAAAAATTCAAGATGATAAATGAAAATATCAGAATTGCATACTGCTACGTTGGAAATGACCGTTTACCAGGAAAGATTTGCATAAAGAAGGACTAGTTTAATCTTTCAAAAATATTCTATAAACTACAGATGCTCACTGTGCATTCAATCAAAACTAAGGTGCATATCAATTTGATTTGATTGTGTTAGAATCGGGCATTCAATCAAAACTAAATGGAGTTGCATATCAATTTGACTGCATTAGAATCGAGCATTTTTTTTGCACAAATAAATACAAAATTGAGTTCTGGGAACAAGTCTACGGTGAGAGGAAGCAATATCCTGTAGTCTTTAGTTAGCTCAAAGAGAAGGAGAACTGACGTCAAAGGTACTGAACAAACAGAAGCTAATGTTGCGGCCATCCCAACCTGCAGTATGATTCAAAAGTTGCAGAATGTTAATATGCTGATGTGAGGAGAGGGAAAGAAAAGGGCAGCTTTTAAAAGCTAAAGAGACTATAGTTGGAAGATATTACCAGTGCATAAGCCTGAGGCTGGGCAATAGAAGCATCTCCAGGAATGGCCGAATTGATCAGCCCTCCAGCACAACCCCCAAATACAGCGCCAACAGCAGCTCCAATCATCAAACTCGGAGCATAAAGGCCACCGACAAGTCCTGACCCCTTGCAAAGAGCAGAGGCCACAACTTTTGCAGAAGATAATTGAGCTAGAAGCCAGATTCCTGGAGCTGATGCAGTCTTTCCAGTATGTAAAATTTCATTAACATTAGTGAAACCCCAATATAGTATTCCCGGATACTTGAGAGCTATTAGCCCGGCTCCTAAACTGCCCAAAGCAAGGCAAACAACATCTGGAAGCCCAAATTTTTCCTTTATCAACTGAAATGCCTCGGTAAACCAATCTACCAAGCGAGTGAAAGCCACGCTTACCACTCCACATAACATCCCCAATATAAGGTATAAAGGTAGCTCTGTACAAAGCATAATTCAAAAAATTATTATTGATGACCAATTTCTTTCCATAGATGCAGAAAAGGTTCAGGATATAGCAATTAACCATATGCTGCAGTGCATCTATTTTCTACCGCACAACAATAAACACAGAATGGCTTTATTTAATGTCAAGTTAAGGAAAGAAGAAAGAAGTGCATGAGAGTGCAAACCCGCAGCATTGGAAGAAATCATAACAATACCAGCAAACAGGAATTGGATAAAATACCAGCAGCAGATTTCAAGTCATACGTGGGCACTGTGAAAGCCTGTTTCTCTCCAAGTACGGCATTCGATACAGTAGATGAAATAACAGAAGCCAAAATTATCATTGCTGTTGTAAATGGAGGAGAGTTTTCAGCATGGAGAGCCTCAGCACGGTTTCAATAGCAAAGAAACAACCAGCAACTGCTGCATTGAAACCTAGAGAAAAGAAGACAAGTTCAATAAATTAAGGCTCGAGTTAATATCTTCATCTACACATATATTTGAAGAATTCCAGTTGTAATATTTAATTATAAGCACAACACAGCGAGCGTGCACATGGGGGAGATAGAGAGATATGCTCAAAGAAATATAACATTTCTGGGACGGTAAATTCATTAGCCTAGAAATTGTGTAGCGGATTGCATTTCTAGTCAAAGTACAGAAATTAATTCACAGTATATTACTTGTCAAATAACCGCGCGTTCCCATTAAGTATGTAATGTAGAAACTGAATTTCAAAGAATGACATTATTTAGCAGTATTTTGAGGAAAAAGAATTCAAGAAGAGTAGAGAAAAAAATCAAGAGCTCATGGAAATGCCATAAATTCCTCACCCCGACCCCAAAGAAACAAACAATAAGATAGAAGGAATGAAAAATAGATAGATACTTAGTGGTCCGCAAAACCTGCTGAGATACCACAAAAAGAAATTTTCTACAGAAGTTAACGTAAAAAAATATACTATATAAATGGGACACTATCTAATGGTGCAAATAAAGAAAAATAACAGGGAATACCTGCAGAAATTCCAGCAGCTGCACCAGCAGCAATAAGCGCAATTCTCCTTTCCCTATTGTTCTCCATTATCATGGAGAATCCACGGGCACGTGATTTTCCAATAGCTACGCTAGGGCCTTCAGGACCCAAAGAACAACCAGTACCCAATGTTACAGCAGCCTGAATAGCCTTTACCACTGGGAGGATTCCAGCAAGCACATCAAAGCCTTGCCCTTGAGAAGAAGTGGACAGATTGATTTGATTCAATATTTCAAGTAGGCCATGCAAAACTCCAACAACAACTCCACCTAATACTGGTATTAGAAGTATACGATGCCAGGTATCAGCTAGCCTTTGTAAACGAAGCCAAGCAGCACCTTCATTTGGGGTACCAGCCCATGCCCATTCGTGTATTACATGTACCTAAATGAAACAACTTTGCCATCATCACGTGTTTCTTTTCAAAATAAAGTAAAAGTTGAAAAGTCCACACATAATGCTTTGGGGCAATAAAGTGGATTATGATGAGAGACACTATTAACTCTTCTTATTACTTCGCATACCCATATCAGACACTTATGACCAAGGTAATGACAGATGATGGATTTGACACTTTTGAGTACACATGCATGGGGATCATATAGTATGTTCCTTTATTGGGAAATTCTTAAGAGTGAGTTAAGTGCATGTGTTGTACACAAATTCCACCCAGAAATCCAAACCAACAAAAGGGCTGCAAAAACTTTCTTTTCGATTCAGCAGTTCCCACTCGAACGAGCTCAAAATGCAATAGATTTACAAATTTTGCGCAGTCCTAATTGCTATTGTGACACGGATTATTGGCCATATGTGCAAATCGTATATAACAGCAGCTCTCTGTTACCATACTGTCCCCCTTACTCATTTAATGGATCCATATTTATGACAACTCTAACATCCATTTTATGTAAACTTAAAAAGGTTAGTTTTACATGTGTGGATGACACTTCTCACCTTTTCTAAACTATAAAGGTTTGAACAGTAACTAATATTTTCATCAAGACCTATACAGAATTTCTATTAGCAGAAATCACTAGTAAATCAATAAGAATAGAGCAGATTTAATATTAGTAATCGCAAAATTTGAACAAATAAACTAACCCCGAAGTTAAAAGCAACTACAAAAAGGCCCGTAGCGACACCTAGTAGGCATCCGATGAGTAGCAACGCCCACTCCGGCGGTGCACTGTCTCCAAGAATATCATTGCCATCACCTCCGGCGCCGCCATTGCTGCTAAAACTGCGTTCCGAAATCGGCGAAGGAGAAGAAGAGAGTGGGCGGCCGGCCCTGTCAGGCCGGAGTTTGACTCTTAACCGGCGACTCGAACCCGACAAGCCGCGATCCAAACGCTTTAGAAGATCCGATGCAATGTTTCTGGCCGGAGTTTGGGCGCGCCGGATTCCAAATCTCCGGCACCGTGATCACGGTACTCGCCACCCGATAACATTTCACCACCGTCTCCGCCCACCGTCTTATGAATCCATTCCAACTGGAATCTACATGCAAACACATAGTAGCATATTATACAGTCGTCGTGTCACGTCGTGGAATTTTGCGACTTGACATGACTATTTAATTAGCGTTTACATTCTTATAATAGTAATTTTACAGGAATCAAAATTAAACGCTCGTTCTTAACAGCTTATTATTTTAATATCAAAACAAGTATTTTTTAACTTTCAATTATTTCTTTTGAAATTTACTTATTTATTAAGTTTAGCCAAACATGCTGTTTTCTTTCTGATTTTTACTTTGTTATTACCAACTATTCTCAACTTGACTTTGTGATAAAAAAAAAAAACCAACCTAATTTGTTGGTAGCTTTAAATGCCCATCTTGTGGGTATCTTATTTTCTCTGATTTTACTATTTAAAAAATCAATAACGTTTATATATTCGGTAATAATACCGATTTAGGGGGTAACATGATCGCTATTAAATTGTTCAACGAATAAAAATATGTTTCGACTTCATTAGACAATGTATAAATCTATTTTTTCCAGACTGATGATAAGCACCAATGACAATATAACCTTACTCATGTGGTACAATTGGTACTACGCAACGGTTCAAGTTAAAATGGATCTCACATTTTAAAATTAGTAATTTTTTTTAAAAAAATACTATTAGTAATGCTATGTAACAAGAACGTACATTGGCAACACTCTTAAGTGGCATTGGACCGTTGTCTAATGAAGGAAATACATGATCCTTCCCTCGAATCTCATTTTTAATTTAATTTTTATATTTTTAAAATTTAAATTATATATTAAAAAATAATAATAATAATAATGAATTAAAATTGGACGGATAATCAGGATATTTTAATTAACGTTCTCTGAAAATTTCCCGCCTATTACTAGACTGGTGGTGTTACATGGGGTTTATTACAAAACACACGCAGCCCCCTCCTTGATGAAAAGTAAGAGGGAGGCTGCTGGGGGTAGGGCAAAAGAGGAAGCAAGGAGTGTTAAGGGAGGCTGTGAGGAGGGTGTTGATGAACTAAGGACCCGTTTGACATGATTTTTACTTTTGACTTTTATTTCTTGTAAAAAAGTTGAGATTTGCTGTCCAAAAAATTGTCAATCCAATGAATTATTGATATGTCATCAATAATCAATATATTGTCTCAAAATTATTCTTGTTAACTTCACAAATAACCAATCAAATTGATGACATGTTAATAATTCATTGAATTGATAGTCATTTGGACAGCAAAGTTGAACAGCATATCTCATCTCTTTGTAGAAGAACTTTTGGATGAAGCTAACTTAATTTTTGTTTGGAAACTAAATTTTAAAAGCATTTCATATTCTAAAAGTGCTTTTAGAGGAAGCCACATTAGACCAATTTTCTTTAAAAACTCTTCTAACTGACAAAAACACTTTTATAAAATTAGACAAACGGATTCAAAATCTACTTTTGTACTTCAAAAGCTCTTTTTAACTTTCAAAAGTTATGCCAAATAGACCTTAAATTTTGAAAGAGAGGACCTTTCTTGATGAGACTCGATTTGATATTTGGTATAAAAATGAATGCATGTCAAATGGGACATATTTTATCTTTATCATCGAGAAGAGATGCTTTTGAAAATACGTCCAAATAACTGTGATTCTAACTTGCTATTTCATGTAGTTGCTACAATTTCAAGTGATGATTGTTCGTCTATAAAATGGTTGCAAAATATAGCCATTGCGATATTTGATGGAATGTTTAATAACATATAATCATGTATGCATTCTATATTGCAAAATTGTGACCACGAATTTATAGACACCTGGCTGTTTAAATGAAAATATTAGTACTAATTAAGTGAATTGTGCATTATCCCTCTATATCACAATAAACAAGAAAAACTCACAGTAGTTTAAATTATCATAATTTTGAGAAAAATATAAAAAATGTGAACAAAAAAAAAAAAACAATTCTAATTTTTTTAAATCAATTAAATTCCTAAATATGTTATTTAGCCCTTTTTTTTATCCCCATTGTCTTAAAACTTATTTTTTTCTCAAGCTCGTTTTCAGCCACACATTTTCACAATAAAATATTTTACATGTAAACCTAAATTTTTTTTCTACTTTTTAACCACACATTATTAAAATCAACTTATGTTTTAATCTTTTCTTTAACACGAGGAAATCAATTCCGGTTTACTTGTACTATAATTTTCTGTTATCATGTTAACCCTTTGGCCAGAGATTTGATTTTGGGAGTGGAAATTCTTCCATTTTTCCATGGAAAATTCTTAATGGGCGACTTTGATTGTGAACTCGATTTATGCCGCATACAATGAAGACGATGCAATGAACAAGAAGAGTACAAGGTCGTAGATGAGTATTTTGTAAATCCAGAGATAGAGGGAATATGACACCTATACAACAGTAATTTGTAATGTAAATACTAGATGAGTAGATGTAGTACCAGATTTGACTAGTTTATACATTTTTTATTGAGCTTGATAACCGTTTTCTATGTTAAAATTATGAAGTTACAATTTTACCCTTTGTTGATGTGGTCAAAATAATTTTTTGGAGTCAACTAACGGTCAACTGGACGGAAACCGTCCATTTGGACCCCCGGTGCATATTTTTGAAACGTTTGGTACCTCTGGTGGCACATAACAAAGTTTTGGGTAAAGTCTGCGAAAATTGGAAAGGTTTGGTACCGTGACTGCAATTTTCCATTTCGTTAATGATACTAAGTTTTTTTCTTAATACTATGATAATGGTTAATCTGCCAAAAAATTTAAATTTAAACCCTATCATATCTAATGATAAAATAACTCCTTTTTTTTTAACGATTTTTACTGGAGCCGATTACACGTATTAATTTTCCGTACCCCTATCTATTCACTGTTAAATCTGCTAAACTATAGAAAGCAAGGTGAAATTGTTACATCCTTTTTGGAAGAGAGCAACAAATGATGCATTTCTTTACTATGTAAAGGGTAATTGGCACAAAACGTCCATACTGTGACATCCCGGAATTTTCTAGCAAAAATTTTAATATTTTAGAAAGGATAAAAAAAAAAAAATTTATAATATCGTAGAATAAAAAGATAAGAGAAAAGCGAAATTATTAATTATAGATAATATTAATTTCATTAAGGGTAGAATGTCACAGTCGGTATCAGAGCCAAGGTTTTGATAACATCCTGAAGACATAACATGTATAGCTGGAGACTGAGTAATCCGACGGCATGCTGGTATGCATATGTTTTTATTATTATTCTTTTACTGAATTTATTTAATAAAATTATGTTTTGAATTGCTAGTAAGAATGATTTTATCCAGGGAATCATCCTATATAAGTCAGGAAATATGTAGTTTCTTAAGATTTATGGAAATGAAAAATTTTCATAAGCAAGTTTATACTTTTGATTCATTAATATTTGAAAATATGTATTTTAGTCACGGGCTTAAAAGCCTATTTTATGTTAGATGGCTGATGCAAGTGAATCTACGACCAATGGAAATAATCGAGATGCAGTAGTGGAGCGGTTGACAGCGTTAGTGGAGACCTAATCACAACATCTTAATCAGTATATGCAAGCTGCACCAGCTCCAAGAATTGATGAGAATGTTGGAGAAAGATTCAGGAAACTAAACCCTCCCATTTTTGATGGGACTGTTGATCCAATGAAAGCAGAAGAGTGGGTACGTACGACGGAGAATATGTTTAAATATAGTAGGGTTCCAGATACTGAAAAGGTAAATTGTGCTGCTTTT
>CAIGRT010155434.1:0-14961 GCA_903798405.1 Fraxinus platypoda
GTCAATTAATTGAAAGCATTAAAATCATAACACAAATAAACATATGCGAAAAATCTAATAGAAATAACTAAAATTAATTAATCCATATTCTCAAGTTTTTTGCTACAATCAAAACCCTAGATAATGAATTTAGCTCATGATGTAATATATGAAAATACTAAAATTCATATAAAAAGACATAGGGAAGACAATAGAAAAATTAGGATGTAGATCTTCAATTTCTTCTCTTGTTCTTCTTTGTCTTGTTCTTGAATCTCTTGATATTTTTCTTCCTTGCCTTCTTGAAGAATTGTGTTGAATTCCTCTTTGCCTCTTGAACCGTTCTCCCTACTAGAATTAGGTCTTAAAAGATGTATTTATAATATTTTGAAGTCTTGGAAGGGTTGGAGTCGTGTTGGGCTAAGAAAAGAGTTCAAAAAAAATCGAAACCCTTTTTCTCGCCCAGAGGCGCATGACGCCACAATTGTGGCGCTGTGGCGCCCAGTTTCGGATGGAAATTCAGCACTGCGTGTCTTTCAGTATTTTTATTATAACTTTTTTTCCCGATATCCGATTGAGGCGATTCAATATGCGTTGGAAAGATAACTCAAAGGGCCACAACTTTGCTTCAGATATTATTTTTCAATTCGAACGTTTGCTATGTCAAAAATGAGTCTCAATATGAGACTGAAAATCTGAAGCACAACTTTTCGGTTCGAAATTGACGGTTCATTTCAATATATTTTTATTTGAAATCTGAAGCACAACCTCAATCAAAATGTATTTTTATTTGAAATACACAAGTTACTTAAACGTTTATTCTATTTCAATATATAAAAAAGAATGTATTTTTTTATTTTTTTATTTTTTTGGAAATTGATGTTCGAACTACAATTTTTGTATTTAGGATTTGAATAAAGGAGATGCTTTGAGTGCGTGGTTAATGAGAAAATAAGCCCCAATTTGATGGGGGTGAAAATAAGATTTTTAGTAGATTTTGATGAAAGTTGATTAAAAATGTGGTTGGAAAATTGTGGATTTCATGAGATATGTTATATGTAGTTAAAATTAATTGTTAACCTTGATTTATGCCCTGTTTGGGTCGGATTAAATCCGATTTTAATTCAAGTTAAAGTCAAGCAATCAATATTAACTACATCCTATAGAGTGGGGGTGTACCTGAACAGCAAAGCAGCATATGGATTTTTTTTTAAAAATACCGCATGCACTAAAAATATTTCCTGGGTCCGCCCCTGATCATATTTTGCCTATATTTACTTCTTTCTTTATCCAATTGACTCCTAACACTCTTGAATCTTCATTGCGAGGTCCGACACAAATTTTAAGTATTTTCACTTTAGTCCCCGAACTTTGGATCTTTTACAATTTAGCCATCTTCTCCAATTTTGCCAACTTTTACTTATTTCCTTCATTTTAATCGACCTATATCATAACATCAAAATACACATTAAAACGCTCTAAAACTCATAGAAATTAGTTAAATATCAAGATTAGATGATGTCTAAAGTATGAGTGAATACACTAATTAGATCCATTAAAGACATGATTTTTTTGTTTGTTATACCTATGGATAGATGTTACAAATGTAGTGCACAAACCTTTGATAGTATTTTTCCATCGGCATTGATGGTCCCACATTACATAATTTGCTTACCATCTAGTTCATTAATTTATATTTCCCAACTCCATGAGCTGCTATATATGTGGCTGAAGTAACCAATAACTGGTGATTAGCGAGTCACATGAGAACTGGTTAACATCTACACATTCTAGAAAATTACACGATTTATTTGAATTTTATTATGATGCAAAAGTACATTTCTTTCTTGAATGGTGATAGATTGGTTGGATGGTTTTACCGATATTCATTGTAACACCCAAATATCATAAATCTAGAGTTTACCAAAAAACTCACTTTTCTTTACATTAAATTCGGAAACGATAAAAATAATTCCTTTATTCTAAAAACATAAATAATGTCAATAAAACAACCCGAAATATGAAAAAATGCATCCATTCGAAAGCAACATAATCAACTAAATATTTAAATAAACATGTTCTTGAACGTAAATGAATCTAATTATTAAATTAAAAGATAGGAAACTTAATAATTTTTATTTCTTTAGCTCCTCTTGGTAGCCCGTATTACCATCCCGCCACAATTTCAATCGATCTAAATTAACCTAGAAATTATTGTAAGAGCGTGTATTTAAAAATATCCAATAATACACTTGTAGTTTTCATATACAATTATATAAAAATGAAATATACATTTCATATCACATTTTTTATGGAGTATATCGATGACCAAGCGAGACACCCATCGGTATTACTTTGAATTCTCGGCGGATTTTATATTTCATTATAAAGAACCTAATAGAGTTCACATTTTGTTATGTCGAATCCGAAGGTTATTGGCAATTTGTGCATAAATTACTGAATACAAAAGGTATGCGGAAACAAACCACTTGCACGTTATGTATCTTACCTTGATAGATCAAACGAATTTTGGAAATAAATTTGAATACACATTTCGAATTTTTTGTGGTGAATAATGAGGTCTTTGGCATGGAATTTATAGTTGAAAAAGACAATAGTGTTTTGGTACAATAGAAATAGGGGTGCTCTGTTCCACCAGTCAAACGGGTCTCAGTATTAGGGTCATGATTAACTAACAAATCATAAATATCCGATGTCAATTTTTTTATATCTTAAATAGGACAACAAGTGGACTAATTTGGAATTGGTTTGGAAAACTAGTATATGAACTGAAAGAATGGAAAAAAGTAGTGTTTGGATTGTACTCTACTAATGGATTTCTAGTAAAACATCACACGTGGAAGGTTAGGGAAAAGGTAATTAACATAAAATTTATGGTTCCTAATTTAATTGGTTATCACTTAACAGTACTGAAGTCTCTAGAATATATCAAATATATGATTAACACTTATCACAAATAAAATAGGATCATAATTAACAATTAATAACACGTAAAATCATGGCTATTATAGAGCTAAAACCATAAACCAACTTTAATTAACTTTTGGACTCCAATATCTTAGGCCTAACTTATCCGAATTAACTTTTTCTCGAGTCCATGGTGCATCATTTAATACGAACTACCCAACGAGCCCAATATTGATATACTTGTCTTTGCTCTATCGAAATCTAATTATTTGACCCAAATAAAATTAAAATTAAAACTATTTCACTTTGATCCCTCCCTTTCAAAATTATAAAAAACTAGACCAAAAATTGTATTCTATAAAATTTTCAGGGCTTTACATTCATCGACCTTACCAACAGATAATATTTTATGAATTGACAACATCATATGATGTAGATGTCCCATATACATTTCATCTCTGTAACATGAACGCTTTAATTGGGGTAGCTTGTCCGTGTCGGACACGAGTCGACACCGACACTTTTCGGACACTCTACCGTAATCATTTTTCTTTTTATATTAGAAATATTATATATTGTTAATTCAAAGTTATTAGCAAGTAACAAATAAGTACTCATGTTTAAAAGATTTCAACAAGAAAAATTAATAACAAGTATAAAACTAAATTTATACTATATAAATGAAATTTTTTAAGTATTTAATNATACTATATAAATGAAATTTTTTAAGTATTTAATCGTGTCGTTGACTTGTCGTGTATGTACTTTTTTTTAAAATCACGTGTCGGCGTATCTGACACGTATCGTGTCGGTGCATCATAGCATTTCATTGTATTGCAGGATAGAGATATCAAATTTGTGGATGCGATATATGTTGTTAAATATACATTTATATTAATGAGTGGAATACCTGCTGGGCTTTTAACATGAGACATCACTTTTGAAATTACTTTACTGTGAAGCAAGTCTAGTCTAAAGCATCTATTTTAGGCTTAATACCATTGTTGGAGATTGCTTATTCTTATGATTACTGTTATGCATTTCTATTCTGCCTTTCTTTGTCCTACTATGGATTCTCCTTTACTTTTGTTATAAATTCAAAATTTATGTGGTTTTTCAGCTTAATCCTGAAGCCATGGTAGTGAGTAAGGCTGCTCTTGGGAATTTGTTGGGTGGAATTGGGTACTTTTATGGCCAATCAAAAATTTCACCTCTACCATCCTCTAATGTAAGTCTTCTGGCTTCGGTTTTGTCTTGTAAATATATTTGGAAGCCAAAAATGGCCGCAATTCACAATCAAATTATCCAGTTTTGGTTAAATGTGTCCTGAGTTGATCATCACAGATAATTAATTCTAAATATAGTGTAATTTGCTAAAAAAAACCTTGTTTCTATTCCTCTGTCCTATTCTATGATGCTCGAACACGAATACGGGTATGTATCTAAGTATCGAATTTTTTATTTTCTAAAATATAGGATATAGAAATATGGTTAAAAAGAGTCCAAATTTCGGACACGGGTACGAGGGTACGTCTCTTAGACTTCAATTTTTTTACTAACCCAAGATGTTATTTTAAATAGATCAAACTCAATTGTTCACATTGAAGGAAATGAGTATTGAATAAGGGGTTAAGACGAATAAAATAGAATTTTGGTGTTTGGTTTTCAATTATGGGAAGTTAATTACTAAATGTTATATATATAAAATAGAAAAGGAGGGACTTGATTGCGATTTGGATTTAGTGGAACACTAAGTAGCATTATATGGAATCCATTTTCGTTTTATACAAAGAAAACCCTGAACTGTCGATACAGAGAGCGAAAGAAGGAAAAAAGAAAAAGAGGAAAAGGGAAAGAAAAAAAAGAAGAAAAAGGGTGGCGCTAGGTTTTCAAAAAACAGAAACGGGACAGAAGAAAAGGGAAAGATTAAAAAAGAAAGAAGAAAAAGAAAAAAGCAAAAAGGTGAAATGTCCAGTTGAAACTTGGAGAATCCGACACATATCCTATCCCTGTATCGTGTCGACACAGGTACTTCGTCCATTTCGAAGAGTCCGAGCATTAGAGGTCCTGTTTGGTTTGGATATAAATTAGATTTTTAGTAGAATTTAATAAAATGTGATAAAGCGTGTGGTTGAAAAGTTGATAAAAATTATGAGTCTCATAAAATGTGTGGTTAGAAATGAGTTTGGGAAAAAAAACTTCTAAAAAATTGGGGCCAAATAGGGGCTTGATAACATTTAAAATACAGAAAACCATTAAAATTCCACTTAGGAAAGTCAATTTGACCTGAGAAAGGAGCATCATAGCTCTAACTCCAGGCATAATTTATCAAACTTGTGTGCTTAAATGACAGCAGGACATTAAAAAAAAAAAAGTGATTCGCTTTATGTGGAATTTTTGTGCTTGCGGCTAATGTTGGCTGAATACATTTTCCATCCCTGAGTTCAGCTAGAATTTCTGTTTTTGTCTGCTTACAATTCTTACTAAATTGAGTCACCGAAAAATTGGCGGTGATGCACGTTTTGGACTCCGAAGTGATTTTACAAAAATGCTAGGAAGGTTGAAGGGTACTCAAGTTTCCATTCTGCTTCAAGGAGATTGCTTGGACCTGTTGGTAACTAAAAGCTCAATGATACCTGTGTGAGACCTGTCAAATTGGTCACTTATTTTTAATGAGCATCTCTCAGCGTATTCTCACGGATCATCCCTGTCACCCCTTAACCTTCATTTTGACCAGAAATTTTAATGATCCTTAACGATCTCTGAATCCTAAAATTTATGGATATTTCGAACAAGCTAGATAAAAATTGTTGGTGTTATCTGTACTTGTCACCGAAGATTTTTACCATTTAATTCTACATATTATTGCTCGTTTGTTCACATGATAATATTTTCTATTTGGATGGCTAGCAAATTAACACAGTGAGCTATTATCTCATGCAGCTTAAGCTTGGTGATAATTTCATTTCATATTGGCCAGCTGAGCTATACACAGCAGTTCCAAGCCGACCGGTTTTCCCCAGGGGATTTTTGTGGGATGAAGGATTTCATCAACTATTAATCTGGTGGGTTGCCTTTAATCATGTACATCTTTTCCCAGGTTTTGGCTTTAATCGTCTTTCCCTTTTTTATTGTCTGCAATAAGTCAATAACTTTCCCTGTAAAACTACCCCGGAATCCTATTAACGTGACTTAATCTTTCTTAATATAGTAATACCTATAAACTTTTGTTTTCTCTTCACGTAAATAGGCGTTGGGATGTTCATATTTCTTTGGATATTATTGGGCACTGGTTAGATCTGATGAATATTGAAGGATGGATTCCACGTGAGCAAATTTTAGGTGCTGAAGCTTTAAGGTGACAGAGCTTAGCTGCTTCTATTGTATTTTCAGCTAATAATTTGTCTTCACTCTTTCACATTGTAAATTTTTTTTGTTCATTTGCAGTAAGGTCCCAGCAGAATTCGTTCTTCAGTATCCAAGCAATGCAAATCCTCCGACATTATTTTTGGTTTTACGAGGTTTATTTTTCATAATGGACAGCATTCAAATCTTTCTTCTAGTGATTTTAATCATCTATATGTTAAAGAGAAATGGCATTCTTTTACTGATACTCGTTCTGCTATAACTCTAAAAATAAAATATGGCTTGGTGCATCAATCTCATGTTGACTTTAGCTCTGTAGAGGATTCTGTGCCCCCCCATAAACAAGAAATATCATATCAGCCTTAAGAAATATCTGAACAAAATTTTTCTCCGCTCATCCTTAGCCAAAACGAAGGAAAGCAGCATGGTAAGGCCTAAACTAAAGTCAGTGATTTGCGAATTTAATTTGTTTAGACATTTTTGTCCATTTAATTTGTAGTATCTCTTGTTGATTGTATGTTTGATAAATTACGGCAATTAATTGGAAATTCATAAAATTTTGAGTTGAATTTCCTCACAGTTATACTTGCGCTACGAGGCTCCTTATTCTCTTTAATCATGATTAAATATTTATGTGTTGGCCATTGTGTGGCCAACATCATCCATACCAGATATCATACTTGCACCCTGTAACATGTACATAGACATGATAGAGATGTAAAGTTCTCTACCTATGTCCTTATATAACCAGGACCAACCGTTTTATAAGGATTGGAATCAAACCCTACTGACCCGATATGTTCAAGTTATTTGCATCTATTGATCAACTTATAGCATATTGGCCATGAGTTTCATTCTGTCAATTCGATGTCATTGTGTACGTGCACATGTATTAATAGAAGACACTTAATCAAATGAAATAAACCTAATTTGTTGAGGAAGATCTACTGAATGACTAGAAAGTTACGAATTTAAATTTTCCTTTTACAGATTTGATGTGCAGCATTAAGAAAAACCAGTTTGCTGCCACAGAAAGAAATGAGATCTCCATCTTTTTGGATCGTGCATTTATTCGTCTTGAAGCATGGTTTAACTGGTTTAACACTACACAGTCAGGTAGATGTTACAAGTTCTAACTTTTCTACTAGTTTGTAATGCCTAAGGTTGACCATCCAGCCTAATGGTTTGTGCATAAATGCTGACAGGCAAGTCATTTTTTTTTCCTGTAAACGGGCATGTGCTATCATGTAACCTGGGAAACCATGTTTTTTAAGACCAGCAGCTTAAAAATTAGCTTCTCGTGTATTGAAAATTTAATGTTATATTCTCAGGAAAAATAGCGAGTAGCTACTTTTGGCATGGAAGAGACAATGCAACCATTAGAGAACTAAATCCAAAGGTTCTTATCCACACCGTATTTATATATTCATTAGGATAAGGTGGAACTTGTTTTTTAGGTTCACCACGTCTTTCTACCTGGTTAGAAACACACCTAATTATCCTTTTCCTGTCATAGTTTTGATCCTTCCACAGAGAGAAATAATTTTTTATTCGGTGTTTTGGGGTAAGATTGCAGATGACTTTTCCTTGTCAATGTCTTTTGAGTTGTAATTTTTATAGTTCATGGATATTATAAATGTCAGTATCACTTACTGGTATTCTTACTTTGTTCACGATTGGAAATGGATGGCAGAGCTCTCCACTTGAAAATTATGGAAGTCTAATAAATTGAAAATAGATAAATTTCTACAGGGCTTTAAACCATATAAGGAAAGCATTGATTTCACATTCATATTGAATGCATTTGAAAGTTAGCAAGACATGCCTTTTTGTGTTCATCAACTCTTTTGCCGCTTCCTCTAGCAAAGCTTATTATATCTTGACTCTTTAACCAAATTTTTAGAATTAACATCTTTTAAGCTACCAATCTGATGTAAAGTATTTGAAAACCTCTACAAATTGTTCAGGATGGCAAGCAGAAGCTAGCATACTCTGAAACATGATTGCAATGCTCTTTTAAGAAGTAAAAAAGATAAATATTTTGAGAAAAGATCACATCTGGTTTCATGATTATAAAAGTGGTATTTTTAGTGCCTATTATATATGATCCCCAAATTATAGTTATTATTGACTTCATCTAAAGACCAATATTGGAATATTTTAGTCCTCTGTTTCAACTGTCAATGCAGTGTCAGTTGTAAGTGAATTTGTCTGTAAAAATCACCATAATAGTATTTTGTCATCTCCAGACACTATCTTCTGGATTGGATGATTATCCTCGTGCATCACACCCTACTGAAGATGAACGCCACTTGGATCTTAGATGTTGGATGCAATTTGCTGCAGATTGCATGCATTCCATTTCAAAGTTTCTTGGGAAGGAGAATGAAATTGGAAAGGTATGACTATAATAAAATAGAAATATTTTCTAAGATATCGGTTTACTCATGGTTTGTAAGGTTTTATTTGAAAAAATGCAGGAGTATGGTTTGACAGCAAAGCTGCTCTCAGATTTTGAGCTTTTAAATAAGGTAGTTCTACTATTTGCTTCTCAATTTTTTTCAAGTTCACTATCCGCTAATTTCTGATTACACATTAAATTTTATTTTTCCCTGGCACCTAGATTGTATTGCTGGAATTGGTAAAGAACCAGTTTTGCTTTTTTACAATTATCATGTGAACAATATATTTTTCTATCATTCTGACAAGCTATTTAAGATTATGGTGTGCTGGCTTTAAAGTTTATAATCTCAGATGTACTCTTTTTGCTTAACAGATGCACTTTGATTATACCCATGGAGCTTATTTTGATTATGGAAATCATACCGAGCAGGTATATGCGCTTGTCTTTCTAGTAATCAGTCTCATATTGGCTCTGTTGTTCGTATCACAACTCTTTCCGGTGCTCACATCTCAAAAGTTTTAATAGGCCTCAACCTTCACACTTTTTACCCATCAATGATTCAGTGATGATGAAGAGATCCAGATTGTTATGGTTCAATAATTTTGGTCATGTATCTGGAAAATCTGTAGTTACCCGAGTCATGCAATTCTTGCAAATACCATTTCCTTGACAAAAGCTTTCTTTACCATTTTTTAGTGTGTGAGGGGTTTAGAATACCATTTGATGCGACGTCTACAAGGTAGGCATTGTTATGTCCTGAAACATGAGGAGATTACGACAGATGAAAACTGAAGGTTGAATTTTTTTTTTTTTTAATAAAAAAATTAAAGGAGAAAGAAAGACGACAGTAGTCCCAGACTTGTTTCTTGTTAGCTCATTCTTGATTTAACAATCCTTTTTCTACATAGGTTCGTCTAAGTTGGCAATTAATGGAGCGGGCCGGCGATTACCCTATTCGTGAGCTTGTACGAGAAGTTTCTGAGGAACCTGTGCTGAGGCTGGTTCCTCATGTTGGCTATGTCAGCCTTTTCCCATTTATGGGTAGGCTTATTCCACCTGTGAGTTGTCAAATCCTCTTTTTTTGTCATTCTGCTTGCCACTTTCTCATTGATGTTTGGTATTGTAAGGTTGTTTTTTGTATCCACTAGGATTCATGGATATTAGAAAAACAGCTTGATCTCATTTCAAACAGAAGTACTTTATGGACCAACTTTGGACTAAGATCTCTTGCCAAGACAAGGTAATAAAAGATGTGCTCAAGCCCTTGACTGAGAGCACTAAGCTTAAAAACAAAAAGTTACTTTCAAGCTTCTTTGTTTGCCAAACATAATATTAGAAGTTACTTTTTTTTCTAACAAAAGCCTTTTAACTTATTTTCTAAAGAGTAACATTTAAGCTTAACCAAACATCTGATCTCCTTTTGATCGGAAGCCTTCTGTTTGGGTGAACTTCTGATAATGTGCCTACAAAAATTCTATTATGTCACAGCTCGTTGTACATGAAACGCAACACTGAGCATGATCCACCGTATTGGAGAGGGGCAATTTGGATGAACATGAATTATTTGATTCTTTCTTCACTTAACCACTATTCCAAAGGTACACGTTAACATGAATATTGTTTCTTGCTATAATTATTTCTTTGAAATTTGTACTTATATTTTATTCTGCAGTTGATGGACCATACAGAGAGAGAGCAAAGATTGTCTACACTGATTTGAGGGATAATTTGATAAGGTAACTGCCACCTGGATGTCTTTAATTGACTTTGTGCTTTTCTGGCTTCTTTGGTACGTGGGATCAGAAAATATGGACAGGATTAAGAGAGAAAGATGTTAAACTCGTGTTGTTGTAGTGGTAAAGTAGTGCAGTGCGTATCAAAACATACCCTTTGGGTATGATGTATTCTTAGCTACCATTGATTTCTTTTGTTGCAGAAATGTGGTAAGAAACTATAATCATACCGGCTATTTGTGGGAACAGTATGATCAAAAGAAAGGAGAAGGAAAAGGTGCACGCCTCTTTACTGGTTGGACATCGCTTGTGCTTTTGATCATGGCAGAAGCATATAACGATTGATAAGTACGTGCTAGCAAAAGGCAAATCCCTCTCTGCAATCACTTAAAATCAAGCAAAAATGACTCCCAGATTTGACTTGACATGTAGTGGCACTTGGATTCAATATCAGCGTTAGATTACATAGATACATAGAATTGTAATTTATGTTGATCCATATTAGATGTGCAGTTATATGAAAATGTTCACTTTTGGGAATGTAATTTAATGGCAATTGAATCTAAGTTTTGATCAGGTGCCTAATTTACTATTGTTCCATCTACAAGAAGAATGTGATAGGATACATAAGCTTCACGACCTTGTTATCCAAGCTTTCCCTCGACAATAAACTCCATATACAGTGTTGCAAAGTACAAAAGATTTGAATGGTCGCTAGATTTTCCTACTTCAGCCTCGCGATAAATGGATGAGCAATGCAACAGTCACATTAGTTCTAGGATCCTTGTATGTATCTTGAAATTGGATTCTGTTTATCATAGTGGTACAGAAAAATTCACTCCTTTTCATTTACTTCTAGACGTAACATAATTTTCCTGTTCATTTGCCAAAAAAATCTTTTAACCAGAGAAGAAAAGGAAAGAAAAACCAAATTTACGAACTGATTGTGAATTAAAAGCTATTCTTGTTCTAATCTTTAATCATCTCAGTAGCCTCAGCCATTATGATCTTCAAATCTCGGAAATCTCTCTTCATCACATTGCCAAGCCTAGCAATAGCCTCGGTTTGCTTCTGCAAGAGCTGCAATGGAAAGAAAATCTTCAAATTTAAGTCATTTATTGAGCAGTCTATAAGGTTGTTGGATAAATTTAAGCTATACCACTTGCATGTCAGCAAGACTTTGTTCGTGGATGCTAGTTGCTCCTGGAAGATAAAGAGAGCCACCATTAAGGCCATTTCCTTGTACTTGAGAAATAGTGTGCAGATTTTGGAACCTTCGAGAAAGTTCCGCTCCAGGTCCTTTTAATTGCAAGGTAGGATATACTAGTCAGTGTCGTCACTTGTTTCATTCCATTTAAGTACTAGGCATTCAGCAAGATCAAATTATAAACAACCCGTCAAGTTCTTGCAGCCAATTTCTCCGCCAATTTAGCTTCTCCTTTCATTAGAGGTAACCCTTAACCTTTACCCTCCAGAGCCTCCACTATCCTCATTACCTGTTTATCATATCACGTGCAATCTTATAACAATAGGACGAGACAGAGATGCAGAACAAATAGGCAACGACGCATGCATTCACTAGTTCAGTTCCTGATTATCTCAGAGAAAAATCATAATGCACCAGTAATGACTCAGAGATTATAAGGAAAAAGACCAGATTATGGAGACAATACCATCTTCACATTGCTCCGTGTCATCTTTAATCTCTCGGAATCTGAGAGTATGACTTCATCTTGAAGCTGTATCAGCCCAATTTGAATGTTTTATCAATCAGTTTTCAAGAATTATGAACACAAATATGATTGCTCTTGAGAGAGAAAAATATAATACTAGAGAGAACAGGAAACCATATTATGCAATGAGAATCGAGCTCTTGGTAATCATAATAAATTTAATATGATGAATAACAGCTAAAGATGGGCCCCGAAACAGAGTACCCCATTGTTATGTAGATTTCTCATTTAGCTAAATTTGTTAAAAATATAAACTAGTAATCTTTACTAAATTTGAGATTTATTTATTTATATCTATTGTTGAGGAGATGGAGAGATCCCTTGAAAGCATAAGGAACATAACATGTGACTTCTCCTTCATAGTAGTTGCCATTTCAGTTCAAGCTCACCAAACTAGTTTCTCTAATTTAGCAGTTTCATTCTTTTTTCAACATGTTGGGACATTATTTAGATTGTTTACTAAAGTTTAATGAGGAGTTATCTAATCACAGCAATTCAATTTTATTATATCAAAGACACTACAAACGCAATGCATGCTTCATTTGTTTTCTTATGATCAGATACATTACAACAAACAATACTTTTCCATTATATTTAGTGATCTTCTTGTTACCCATAGCACACTGCCTAAACCTATACTTTCACACTTATCTACTTCCAAATTACAGTATGAAGTTCTATCATAAATGACAAATCTGTTCGTAAAAAGTTTATAACAGGAAGTTACATGCTTGAAGATGATAGCAATCACACAGGAACAATGACAAAGAATCTGATGATCATATGCCAGTGAAATATCTGGCCCGGACTACACGCGCTTTCTCATTCAGTTCATACACAAAATGACAGAAATCTAAAAACCTACCATACCACATGGTCATATACGAGTGAAGAAAATGTCATTATTAAGTTATAAACTAGGAAGCTCAGGTATCAGCAAGATTTCAGAGTCTAAATTAAAACAATCAACCACGTTCAAATTCGGCACGTAAATTTTTTCAAAGAATATACCAAAGTCCTTAGGATAAGAACTTCAATCAATAATGAAAATTTACTTCTCTTTTGCATTTTATCGTGTCTAGAAAATTCTGCAGGTCTATTCATAATTTGTAGCTCAAAAGGGGCAATCTGCAACAACAATAAGGAGCTTCCAACTCAAACTAAAATTTCTATTTAGAATTAATATATCAAGATTTAAGAGCAATTTTCTACAAAAATGTTTTTGCAAAATAAAATTTCCTTGGCAATTATCTTTAAATATCACAAGCAGCTAACAGCCAGCTAAAAGAACAACTTTAGTTAATATGGTAGTTCTTTCTTAATCTCAGCTTCACATATTAGCTGATGCATTTAAGTATTCCTCTAAATGCTCATGTCCTTCAATTTTGACAAATAATTGTGGCAGCAGCTCATTGTAGGAGACTTGTGTATAAAGTGTTGGAATGCGGAAGCAGAATTACCCAGAAATTAAAAAATTCTTTAATTCAATAAATAAGAACGTCTAAATGTTCACGTGTATGTTATATCAAGAATAAAAGATTCGAATTTTTTTACCTAAATTCGATGATTGATTCCTGAATTAATTCTGAATCACGAACTTCCAACTTTTTGGATCACGAGCTTCCAGCTTTTTAATTCCAAGAACTTGATACTCCACATCTTCTATGGTATCCTTCAAAGTGGAGACTACACCGGTGGATTGATACATTCTTTTAATTAAGTCAAGAAACTAATTTTTGAACTGGACATATGAATTATGTATTATGATTATTCTAGGTTTCTATGTCTATCTAGTTTCTATTTATAGAGACAAAAGATGTTCCAAACCATGTACAATAATAATTCCAATTTCAAATAAAAGTCTTAATTAAAATTCAAATGGGAGTTTTAATTAAAGTCCACATTCAATTAGTTTACATTTACTTGCATGTGTAGCCCTAGAACTTCAATTACAATTATAATTAAATTTACAACAATTACAACTAAGTAAAACTTTATTGTAATTACAATTAAGTCCAAAATTTTTATTCTAGTTATAATTAAGTCACAATACTTTATAAAGCTACCGCAGGGACCAGATCGGACATATATTATCCAAACTCCAATAATTAGATCATGTCTAGTCGATACTAGATCACCCAATCTAATCATTAGTCTTTACTTTTTCCACTAATGGCAAAAGATTGAATTCTCGGAATACATAAGATCATAGAAGCCAATAAATCTGTAATATTTTTTTTTGACATGTCGTATATGTATTTTATCCCCGTTCGGGAATCGATAATTAGGTATGAGCATAAATGACCATTTTGTCATAATTATTCTCACTAACTTAAGTACAATTTTCTTCAACGATCTGGTGAACAAGCCACAGATGTCGAAATTTAGCCGTAGCTAGACACTGAACTCATATTTTAACCGTTTAACTAAAAATACTTAAATAGTCACTCTACCCATTTTTCAGGACGATAATTTCCGACATGAATTCATGTTCACTACTTTGCTCATTCTCAAGTTCCCAACTCACTAAGATATTTGATCAATCAAATTGATCTCACCCATTTGTATTTCACGAGAATACATACATACCTCTAACAAATGATTTGAATAAAATATATGACAATCAAGAAGAATTTAATTTTCTGCACGATCATGCTATATAATTAAACTAGACAAGTGGTCCGTTCAATACACTCCAAGTGTACTAGTGTCATCTTTAACTATTTCTGTGATAGAGATCAATCACAAACCCGAATAGTGAATCAATTAACACTACACCTTCCAGTACAAGGTGCTATTGTAATGTCCCGAATTTTAT
>CAIGRT010155489.1:0-11421 GCA_903798405.1 Fraxinus platypoda
GAAGATGAGGGACATTCTTTCAAGTTAGATAATAACACTCTGAAAGTGATGAAGGGATCTATGGTAATTCTTAAGGGACCTAAAAGAAATGGATTGTACTATCTTATGGGAGAGACTGTTACTCCTCAAGATGCATTATCTTTGACCGTAATTGAAAGCGGGTCTGAATTATGGTACAACAGAATGGGACATATAGGAAATAAGGGTTTGAAGTATCTAAGTAAAAAAAACTACTTGGGAAAGATATGATTGAACCCCTTGAATTTTGTGAAACATATGTGTTGGGAAAGTCACATAGGGTGAGCTTTGAGACTGGGTTACATACCACCTCTAGGCCCCTAGATTATGTCCACTCAGATTTATATGGACCAGAAAGTCACCCCACCTTTGGAGGCAATAAGTACTTCCTTCCTATAGTTGATGACTACTCAAGAAAGGTATGGACTTATCCATTGAAAAACAAATATTAGACATTTCAAAGATTTAGAACTTAGTTGAAGATGGTGGAAAATCATCTTGATAAGAAGTTAAAAACTCTAAGGATTGATAATAATTTGGAATTTTGTAATGTTGGGTTTGATAACTTCTATAAACAAAAAGGGATTGTTAGACACGGAACTGTTAAACACACACCTCAACAAAATGGGGTCGCTGAAAGAATGAATAGAACTCTTATGAATAAGGTTAGGTATATGCTAACCAGTTCTGAATTAGCTAAAGGATTTTGGGCTGAGGCTGTGACGACAGCTGCTTATCTTATAAACAGATTCCCATATAGTTCTGTTGAGTTTAAGACCCCACATGAAATTTGGACTGGGAAGCCCCCAAACTTTTCTCACATTAGGGTGTTTGGATGTGCGGCATATGCACATTAAGTTGAGGGAAAGTTAGATCCTAGAGCCACTAAATGTGTTATGTTGGGTACCCGAAAGGGGTAAAAGGGTACAGGTTGTGGGTGATATATGTACAAGGCATTAAGATCATTAATAGCAGAAATGTGTATTTAATGAGTCTGAAATACCATGTTTGAAAAATAAAATTGATAATTCTAAAGAGCAAATCAAAGAGAATACTTCACAGTTTAAGGTGAAGTTAACTAGACTCGGTCAGACTCAACTTGAAAATGATGAAGCTGATGTTGAACAATCTGATGAAAATATTATTAACACAGATGGAGGTAAAGTAGATGTACCTCAAGCTGAGGCTGAAACTGAAATTGAGAACACAAATATCCCCACAAATGAAACTAACATTCGAGATTATCAATTGTTCAGAGATAGGGAAATGAGACAAGTAAGACTAAATCCAAGATATGAAATAAATAATTTGACTGACTTTGCTCTTATCTCCGGTGAATCTTTAGAACATTCAGAACCTTCATCTTATGAAGAAGCTATGAATAATTCTGATTTTGAGAAGTGGAAAGAGGCTATGAAGGAGGAAATGAAATCCTTGCTTGATAATAAAACATGGAAACTTGTAAAGAAACCTGAGACTCAGAGAGTTGTTCAATGTTTCAAAGTCAATGAAGAAATTAATTCTACCGAAAAATGGATTTTCAAAGTCAAGGAAGAAATTAATTCTACTGATCCTTTGAGATATAAGGTGAGACTAGCAGCCAATGGTTTTACTCAAAGGGAAGGTATTGATTATAATGAAATCTTCTCTCATGTAATCAAATACAAAACAATAAGATTGATTCTTGCACTAGTTGTTCAATTCAATTGGAAACTTAAACAATTAGATATCAAGACGACGTTCTTACACGGGGAGCTTGAAGATGACATTTATATGAGTCAACCCCAAGGTTTTGAGGAAAAATAAAAATTTGACTTTGTGTGCAAGTTGAAAAGATCTATGTATGGACTTAAACAAAGTCCTAGACAGTGATATATAAGGTTTGACACATATGTACTAAAAATTGGTTTTAGGATAAGTGAATATGATCATTGTTTGTACTATAACAATACTAAAGCTGGAAATGAGGTGTATCTACTTCTATATGTAGATGATATGTTGCTAGCTAGTTCTAGCAAAGCTGAGATATTGAGGCTTAAGAATCTCCTAAAATTTGAATTTGATATGAAAGACTTAGGGAATGCCAAGAAAATTTTGGGGATGGTTATTAACAGGAACATGAAAGAAAATATATTGACTATATCTCAAGAGACATACTTGAATAAAGTTATAACCAAATTTGGCATGAAAGAAGCTAAGTCTGTGAATGTTCCCCTTGCTGCCCACATGAACCTCTCTTCAGCCCAATGTCCTAAAACTGAATCTGAATTTAAAGATATGAAGAACATTCCATATGCTAATGTCATATCATTTGTCATATTTTCTATGGTTACAACTAGGCCTGATTTGGCATATTCTATCAGTTTTCTAAATAGGTTTATGTCTAATCCGGGGAAACTTCATTGGGCTGGGTTAAAGTGGTTAAGTTAAAGTGGTTATTGAGATATATAGCTGGAACACTTAGAGTAGGTTTGGTGTTTAAGAAGGGATCTAGTCCATTAATATTGAAAGGGTATGTAGATTCTGATTTCGCTGGGGATAAAGACCAAAGAAAGTCTACTACGACGTATTTCTTTACACTTGGTGATAATTGTATCACTTGGAAGTCACAACTTTAACCTATTGTCACATTATCCAGTACAGATGTTGAATATGTGGCAATAGCTGAATCTCTAAAAGAATATATCTGGTTAAAGGGAATTTTGGGAGAGTTGAATTTTTTACATGAACACCTACAATTTTCACTGATAGTCAAAGTGCTTTACTAGTATGCAAAAATCTTGTTTATCATGAAAGATCCAAGCATATTGAGGTGAAGTACCATTTCATATGTGAGAAAATTGTATGTGGTGAGATTATACTTGAAAAAATTCATACTGATGTGAATCCATCTGATATGGGAACCAAAATACTACTTTTAAATAAATTTAGAATTTGTCTATATTTATTGCATATTGATACTGGTTAATCTTTTGCAGGTACCTAGGCAATGATGTAGGGTAAAAATATCCGTCCTATGCATTGTAGCAACTAGAGAGAATAAGGGGTTTTAGAACCAAGGTGCAGATTGTGAGTTGAGGTTCTTAAAACCCGTTTTCATAAGTGGAAAAACGTTTTCACTTATTCAGTCCACTTGACATGTTCTGACTGGCCCATTTGATATCACCTGGATCTGCGTTTGTTTGGGACTTCTTGGACCGTTAGATGACATCTAAGGCTGAGATTTATTGAATATAAACCTCCTAAAGGTTACTGTACCGTCACTCCAATCACGCCATTTCTTCTAGTTTTCATTCTTCTCTCTGTTGAGGCAATTTCAAAGGGTTTCTTCGAGAGTTTCCATTAAAATCTTCAGTTGTAAAATCTTGAACAAATATAATCGATAAATCTATATTTCTTGATAGGCTGTGAAGTTCCTTATTTTGTATAGATTAGGTTGATTTAGGAGATCCGTTTGTGGATCGATGATCATTTAAAAGTGTCCCGTTTCTGAGTCTTGGTTGTACAGACTTGTATCATTCTCTCTTGAGGGTTCTTGCATATTGACGAGCTCGATTTACCTCTGAGCCCTCCATATTAGGCTTGGCCGAACTTGGTGAACAATTTCTTGTGTTATTTTAGTTTCTGTTGTGTGTGTCTTGGGCGTTTTTGTGGTTTGTGTGACATTTTGGTGAAATCAATCCCAATAGGGTGTTATATGGGGGCAAGCCACGAACACGAATCGAACAGTGAAAACCTCGTGCAAGTAGCTTTTCAGCTTGCACAAGCCAGCAGGATCGTGAGTCGAGGCTAGACAAGCCGACCATTCAAACTGCATCTGATGGTACTCTGCATATACAAGGTACCATTTTATAGCACACATTTCAAATTCGAAAATTTTGATTTTTTGAATTCGGGGTCTATAAATAGGGACCGATAATAAAATAATTTTATCACATTTAAAAATTTTATAAAGTTTCGTTAATATACCACTCTCATCTTTTTAGTAATATAATTTTATAATTATTAAATTGTTCATTTCTTTCCAAATATTTCTTCGATTCCAACTTTCTTTCAACATATTATTTTTATGTGTTGTAGGTTTTATTCCTCAAAATTTATTCAAAATTCTTTATGGATTAAACTGGATTTATGAATCTCGATCAGGATGTTAACCAATTGTTTGGTACTTCTATTACTCCCATCTACAATTTTTTTCTCAAGCTTGCGATGTTCTAAATCCCAGAAATATTGGTACTAATGAACCAACAATTGCGCCTGATAACGATTTGGAAGAAGTAGTTTCCACAAAGAGATGAAAGAAGGTAAAAGCTCGTGAGCTTACTTCTAAATGTTGAAAATACTGCATGAAAAAAAGAAGAAAATTGAGAGTGGGGAGCAAATTACGAAAGCATATTGTAATTACTATGAAAGGGTCTTCTCTAGGAAACAAAAAAATTGGCACTATCCAATACAACATGCAATATGAAAAGTGTCTTGCTCGTATTGGAGATGTCGATATAGGCAGTCTCGACTTCAATTTGGTTCAAGTAAAGAGGGATCTTCTGTTGTAGTTCTTGCAAAATGAATTTATAATTCAAAAGCATCGCAGGAAGGCATGATCATATTACATTAAATATGGACTCCATATGTTATTTGACCACTCAAGAAAAAAATAAATTAAAAGCAACATATTACTAAAAAACAATTTCATTAGACTAAAAGGAACCGACAAAACCTATTTTTTTAATCCAAAAGTATACTAAAAGACTTGTTTCGAATAAAAATCTTATATTCAGAATTAGGTCTGGGTAAAAAAAAAAAAAAATCGAAAAATCGATCAAATCGATTGAACTGAATCGACTCGGGTTGGTTTGAAATAGTAAATCGGTTCGGTTTGGTTAATATTTAACCACTACTACGTTAGGTCGGGTTGGTTATGTGTTAAGACTCCAACCCGATGGTTAACTAACCCAACACAACTCGCTTAATTAAATCCGGTGCACTACCTTTGGCTTGTTTGAAATTGTCCATATGTCTACAAAAGTATCGGGGTTATGAAATTAATATTTTTAATTTATAGAACTTTTGATATCTGCAAGCAGTTCTTTGTTTTCAATTTCAAAATTTTCGATTATTGAATTGTTGTTCTGCTCAGTCTGATTGCACTTTTAACTGATCTATATATAAACTTTATCAATGTATGTCTAAATGATATGTCGTTAACTTGTTTTCAACATTTGTTGTGTGGATAAAGTGTCTATCAAATACTTAGCTTATGAATTGAATATGAACTTTGTGTGCTACTTTCTGCTAAAATTTGATATCACAACTTCAATGAAACTCACTATGATTGTTACTTTAGATCCGAAATATTTAAAAAAAAAAAATCAATTTGGACTAAAAGTGTAAACCGACTAACTGAATTGAACCAAACCAAACCGATTTGGTTTAAGAGTTAGAGTGGTTTGGTTTGGTTTGGATTGAAATTCAACCAAACCGATTGATTTGATTTTGGTATCAGATTGAGGTCAAAACCGTCCCAAATCAAATCGTGCCGACCTATTGAGAATTCTGAAAGAACTAGACTATCATTTATTACAAGTTCTGTTACACTAGTAAAAAGCAAGTTAAAGAGTCCAATTGATTGCAAAGTCCATAGATAGGGACAATCCCTTATACTTGCTTAAAGGCTCTATACGAGGATTGCGATGGGGATGGGAGGGCAGCCCTAGCAAGAGTAATGCCCTAACATAACACAAGACATATGCTCCGGAACAAGTTAACGTAGGTATAGTGGTTGTTTATCAAGTTTCAAAAGCGATTTCACGTGTTATTCTTGGATGACGTGACCATCAAACTACTGGCATCATTCCGCTCGTCCCCTCATTTAAACAACCAACCCTAGTAAAGGAGTAGAAAGGTTAGACAAAAGAGGACACATGATATAAATATTCAAGGTTACTCTCTAGAAGACCGATATATAGTTTTTTATCTTTCTTTATCTCTTGAAAATTACATTTCCCTAAAAATTCCTGTTGGGACCCTTGTATCCGCGTATGAAGGAAGCATCACGTAGCATCTTTTGTTCCTGGCGTGAGCTCTTCAATTCTTGAGTTCTCAAGCTGCTATGCTTTTGCCTATCAACAAGACTACGAGTGTAATATGAGCATTCGTCAACAAAAGGATAACCCTAACATGGCCATAACGGTACATATAAACCATTCTCATACACTTCATTGATATGCATTCTCAACATATTTCGCCCATGTTTGGATCCCATTTTTTAAAATTCATTATTCTTTAAAATCATTTTTAATAACATTCCATGGTTCCCACAGCTTTAATCAAATTTTCAATCATATATTTTATCATTTTTTATCAAAATTTACTAAATTATTTTTATCTAAATCAAACATTGGTTCATGACTAACTTTAATAGCAGAGTGGATAGAGCCACCACTCCTTTCTTACCGACCAAATGTTGTTTAAAGACACCCCATCATAAACAAATAATAATAATAATAATTGTTGACCTCAAAATATGCTAGCAACAGATGCCGGACCCACTCATGCATGTGCAACGTGAGAGAAGCTCAACAACATGACACATTTTTGTTCGGGCTCCGACGAAATATACATGATACGATTGTACAATAATAACTAATCGTGATAAAATCAACGGAAAAGACTGTAATCAATGCGTGTAAAAAGAAGAAAATAAGTTGCCTTTTTAAAATTTAAATGGGCCGAAACATCTAATTTTAGCCATCATTTTGACATTTCTAACTTACAACATATTTAATGTTCTGACACCCTATTGACAAGACAAGACACATACTTTTACAACTCTTACATCAATCATTCCATAATTAATTCAAGACTTCTACCCCAGGGCGTTGGAATGTCCACCTCGGATTGAGCACGAGCCTCGAAATTTTCCCCAGGGCCTCACATTCCATAGCTGATGCTTCGACGGGAGTGGGCCCAAATATGCAGTGAGTCGGCCACGTGGTAGTGCCTATGGTGAGTCATAATAATAATAATAATGAGGACAAATACTATGTCCTTGTTTGGGAGGACTTAAAATCAAGATTATAATTTAAGTCAAAATCAAAGTCAATAATTAATTTTACTACATACAACTTTTCAATTACATATTTCATCAACTTTTCTTGTAATCTACTAAAAATTTGATTTTAATACCCAAAAACCTGGGCTAGATTTGTGTGACATGGTGATACAAATGGGATGGTGACCCTTGGATGAAATTACACGTGGCCTCATCCCCTGGGCCGAAACATCTAATTTTAGCCATCATTTTGACATTCCTAACTTACAACACATTTAATGTTCTGACATCCTATTAACAAGACAAGACACATACTTTTACAACTCTTACATCAATCATTCCATAATTAATTCAAGACTTCTACCCCAGGGCCTTGGAATGTCCACCTCGGATTGAGTAACGGGCCTCAAAATTTTCCCCAGGGCCTCACATTCCATAGCTGATGCTTCGACGGGAGTGGGCCCACATATGCAGTGAGTCGGCCACGTGGTAGTGCCTATGGTGAGTCATAATAATAATAATAATGAGGACAAATACTATGTCCTTGTTTGGGAGGACTTAAAATCAAGATTATAATCTAAGTCAAAATCAAAGTCAACAATTAATTTTACTACATACAACTTTTCAAGTACATATTTCATCAACTTTTCTTGTAATCTACTAAAAATTTGATTTTAATACCCAAAAGCATGGGCTAGATTTGTGTGACATGGTGGTTCGCGTTCCTTACCCTAAAGGTGATATAGAAAACAGTTATATATTTCAATGTCAACAACTTTCATAATTATGAATATCAATGTATAGTACGACACTAATTCTTGATATCATTTTTAGTTTCATACTAGATTTTGCGTTATTTAAATCGCGTATTTNTGGGCTAGATTTGTGTGACATGGTGGTTCGCGTTCCTTACCCTAAAGGTGATATAGAAAACAGTTATATATTTCAATGTCAACAACTTTCATAATTATGAATATCAATGTATAGTACGACACTAATTCTTGATATCATTTTTAGTTTCATACTAGATTTTGCGTTATTTAAATCGCGTATTTGAGACTAGTACTACAGTCCCTATCAGAAAATATTGTTAGCCCCAACCTTTTCTTAATTTCCACAAAAAATATATGCCATATCTGTGGGTGGTGCAAACTAAGAGCGTACCGTATAAGTTTGAAATTCGAGTTACTTGAGAAATGGGCCATAATGTCTTGCAAGAATACACTTTCTCGATACCCAGTTTTTTTTTTCTTTAAACATCTGTATCTGTACTGGTATTTATTGTTTAATTTACTGAGTTGTAGAGAGAGAAAGTGGGTAGTTGGAATCGGTTAAACTCAGTTGAGAATTTAGCTTTTGTTTCAAGAAATGAGAAAAAATCTCTTGTTGCCTTTTGATTCGTTGAATACAATGTCGAATAAACTTTGTAGGCAAGACTGACTCTCATCTGATGATTTTCAGTTAATTTACTTCCTAGTTTTAAAGAAGCATTTAACTTTGTAAAACAAATTTATTTATCTTAAAATCTTTTTTTCAAGTTTTTATATCACAACGCAATTATATACAGTTCAAGCGCGATAATTCTACTTTTTCATTCTTTCTCGAAAATTTAACTGACACGACTATGATGATATATTTAGTACTCTAAATTAAATATTACTAAATAAAATTTCAGGACCCATTTGTACTTTTTCCAAATGTTAGGGACCTAGTTTGATCTTTGTCTAAATAAAATTAAGGGCATATTGGTCTTTTTATAAAGTATAGGACGAATTGCACTCTAAAACACATAGGTTAGGCATCATCTGGTCCACATTCCCTTCAAAAAATTCATTTTTGCCCCTAAAGTAAGAATAATTATTCGTTCAAATAAAAACATTTTTCTTTATGTTTTAGGGAAACGTGCTCTGACTACAAATTAAATCCTATTTTGGTATAAAAATTGACATAGGATGGAAACGTGAATAATAATAATAATAATAATAATAATAATAATAAAAGGAATTTCGCTCGTAATACACGAACGAGTGTTGCTAAATTTAGCTCGAACGAACGTGAGAAATACTAGAATCCACCAAAGAAGAGAAAAATGAAATAATATTAATCAAAAAAAGGTTGTAGGATTTTCAAAACAGAAAAATGCTAAAACATACCTCTAAACTATATATTTGACCCGAAAGACCATGATCATCACCCGAATTTTTTTTAGGAAATTGAAAAATGCTTTCGAATTATACTCGCTAGAATAAATATGACGCTCGAATTGAAAGTTACACGTGTTTTCGTAAATCCTTCTTATTGCTCATCTTTTTCAATTGGTTTAACATTTATTTTTTCTAACGACGCATCAACCTTTTATCTAATAAATGCATTTCTTCCAGAAGTCAGGGTTTGTTGCAAACATGAGAGAGCAGTCGGGAAATAAATTGATTTTCCTCAGTATCCAGGGCGGTGGGTATTTTAGGTGATAGGTTCCGAATATTCTAAGCCAAATTAATTTTGAATTTATTTTTTCTCTTTTTTTGTTGGCGAGAGGAAACATTCTTGGACAGGGTCCCTAGTAATGTACAATAGGTCTCAAGAGATGGAGGAACATTCATTAATGACCCTACGCACTCATGTGACTTTCATATATTTGTTACCATCTTCTAGGCTATTTTTCTAGTAGGGCCCACTAGGCAAATTTTGGTCGAAGCTAAAATTTTTACCTAATGCTTTTAATAATGACGAAAAAGAGTCATCCTGCATTGGTGACAATTTAAAAAGACTCGTCATATGACAACTACACATAGACTAACCGTCATATCATCTAATTTATGATGATGCTATTGAAGTTGATGTAAAGTTTGTTTCGACAATCATTATTTAAATTCATTTTTATTTACAAATTCACAAAATAAAATATTCTGTACGTAAATTTAAAATTTTTTCTTACTTTTTCACCACACATTTTCCTAAATCATTATTTAAATTCATTTTTAACCATAAATTCACACAATAAAATATTCTGTACGTAAATTTAAAATTTTTTCTTACTTTTTAACCACACATTTTCCTAAAAATTACTATTCCAATCATTATTTTTCTCGAAATAATAATTGTCAAATAGGGACTTACTACACCGTAAAACATTTATTGTGAAAAATTAAAATACAATCAGAATACACACAAATTAACATTTGTTCTCCATTTTTAAAATTCATTTTTTTCTCAAACTTAGTTTTTTAATCACATATTTCATGGAACCCTCAACTTTTATAAACATTTCAATCATACATTTTATCAAAAAAAAAAAAAAAAAATTTCAAAGTCTACTAAAAATTTGATTTTTAGCTAAACCAAACAGAGGGTAAATAATAAAGTCATAGGTATATTCAAAACAATAAAGCTATTTGTACAAAGTTGAGTTACAAAAGTTGGGTTACAAAGTGTGTTGGCAAAATCCAGACCGGTGATTTCAAATGATTTAAAAATCTGTTTTTAAAAGGATTGGTGTAAATGTTATTTTGTCAACCAATTTTGTAACTCGACTTCGTACATGTAGCATAACTCATCTTTAGATATTCAATCCTAGGATTGGTGTAGATATTATTTTGTCAACTAACTTTGTAATCCAACTTTGTACATGTAGCATAACTCCAAAAATTCTATTTTATGACAATGAAAAAGGAACAAAATAATTTAGTAATTAACAAACATTAAGAACAATGAATCGTTCTTGAAAAATAAAAGTTACAAAAGGATAACAACTCCAAATGTGGCACATTTAGAGAGGTAATGGTTACATTGAAATCTACTCTCCCATATTCATATCTTACCACTTTTTAAATATGTCCTAATTTAGTGAAGTAAACATAATAATTACATTCAATATAATTGTCAAAATCAACTTTTCCATTTTCTCATATAAAGGAATAAGATTAGATTGATACACAATTATAACTAGAGAGAGGAAAAGGGAAAAAAAACTTTGATATATTACCGAAAGTTAAACAACATTAATCTTAGCTAATAACAATGTTCAACATATAATTAAAAAATCTTAAGAAATGAGAAAAAGGAGAAGCCATACCATATGTCAAGGACTTAGTATTTTATCAACAACTTCGAGCACCCTGCAACCTTAACGCTGCCAACTTCTTGCTCCTTGCAAGAACACTAACATTCAGCCTACTTCAGTCCATGAATTTAAGCTTGTTGACAGTGTTGAGGTTATTGTCACAAATTTCATAGGAGGTTTTTTGGTAATTTAACCCGTAAATTAATTAAAATAAATAACTTAATTTGTTTTACTTTTTAAGCACGGGAAGTATTTTATGAATATATTTTTTTGTTATTGTCAAAATAATTAC
>CAIGRT010155493.1:0-10063 GCA_903798405.1 Fraxinus platypoda
AAGTACCCAAAGAAATAAAATATCTCTTCAAATCTGTAATGTGTCTTACTGCATTAAGTGTAACCATCCCATCAAACAACTTTATTCTGACCCGAACAATACCAGCTATCCAAAAAAGTGTATTATTTTCCATTACCAAAACACTTTCTAAGATTGTCTCATATGTTGAAAACGAATTCCAATTGGGATACATAAGTGCAAATTGTATCAATAATTCAATCATCATCAAGTTTGGAGAGTAGTTAAAATAAGTAAAAAAGTTCTACATCACTATGAAAAGTTTCAACAATGATTTTACCTGAAGTATCTAATTGGTTTCCATTCTGAAAAGCTACAGTCAAATTTTCTCTATTCTGCAACTTGTAGTAATCCTTAATTAAGTACCCAAATTCTTGCAATAAATTTTGAAGTTATCTTAATTTGCCCTTTGCACAACCACCATCAAGAACAAGCTAATCTCCTGAGCCTTAGTTTCAACTAAATGCTTCATCTTCTCTTTTGAATTTATAGCATCATAAACTTCTTCAATTACGAGATCACGACTATATAAGATCGTGTCTTTAAATAACAAATATGAAACGGACAAAAACACAACAAAATCAATCCCATATAAAAGAGTGTTGCTCGCCTCCCAATCTGCCACACTGAAAATCTTGTACTGTGATTCAATAGCGAAATATCATACTTTATTGTTACCATCACGAAAGATTAAGTTGAGTTATTAACTTGATCAAAACCTCGATTTTCTCAAGAACTTCAACACCAAAAACTCTGATACCAGTTTATTGTAAGTTGTAATGCTCTTATACCGGTTTGTTGAGAAATGCGAAAGATAACGAATAAATTTGATACCAATTTCTTGAAGTCGATACAAAATTATATGCACAATATGAAGTAAAGATCACAAACTCATAAGAAGAATATAATTTACAGAGTGAAGGAAATTTCACTAAAATATGAAGAAAGAATTACAATAATTTGTATTTACAATTTGTCTAACTAATAATGGGGATAAACAAAGCTCCAATAAAGTTAAACCAACCTATATTGAGGTTAACAATCGATAAATGGGGTAAAACCAACCCAACTAAATTATAGAGAAGAGTCAAATATATATATGGAACAATCAAAATTCTTGAAGTAGAGTTGTAGATGAAATAGAATGCTCAAAGATTCAACACGAATTTCAACTCCAAATAGGGCTTCCAAATCAAATTTTAACTAAAATTTGTCAAATAAACTTCAAATAGGATTCCAAAAGCATTCCAAATAGAATTCCTAATTATCTTCAATAAAGAATTCGGGTCACACTTAATTTCTAATAATTACCATCTGTGAATTGAACATGAACTTTATAATTTTTTCTTAAAATCACATTTTTATCTTGAAGATCTATTATTCAGGATATGTAACATCATTCAACTCAGATTTAAATAGCTCAACAAAAAGTCTTAATGACCAATTTGAAATTTTACTTGAACTTCAGTGACCGTTTGTAAATTTAACTCTACACTAAATTGATTTTCTTTCTATAATCCGCGACGATATTGGAGTGGTAATCCATATTATACCAAGTCTAAAGCAATGTATTAAAACAAAACATAAAAAAAACAAAAACAAAAAATCCATAGATGATAATTTGCACGTAAAAACAGTTTACCTTCTAAAAATAACTTGCACAGTGTACAATGTGATATATATAAGAATCCATAACTTGCATCATTGTTCCTCTCATATTCCCGCATCAGTTGTGATTAACTGATGAAATACAAAATTGATTCGCAATAATTTAGAAAGGTTCAGAATTTATTGTCCAATACCCAACTCTATCTTCTCTTAGATACCCCCACGTTACTAACTTGAACAAATAACTGGAGATCTTCACATTAAACAAGCGATGGTGATTGAAGCTTTGACTCGAGATTATGTGCAACAGCATCGATGAACTCTTCTGTATTCAAGTAAAACTCTCTTGAAACCCTGCATGTAAACCAGATCCCTTAGGAGCTGCAAATAAATATAATTCGTGCTGAAATGACAGTGAGAAAGTTGAACAGGAGTCGTGGTAAGCGGATTTCAGAATCTTGTACCCTCCGAAAATGAACCATATTCGGAATCCCCGCCGAATAATGATTTCAAAATGTGTAGCCCCTATTTGGCCTCCATTCTCCAAAAATATATTTTTCTCTTTCTTATTTTCAAGTACGCATTTCTCAATAAAATAATATTACACGTAAATCTAAAACTTTTCATTATTTTTTAACCACAAATTCTCCAAAATATTACTATTCAAAAATGTATTTTTTCCCAAAATGCATTTTTAATGGAGCCCAAACAAGGACATAATTTCAAACTTGTCTTTTAGGTAAGGAAATCTTAGATCAAAACACTACGAATGGATGGTATGAATAGCTGGAACAAGAGCAAATAAAAGCTAAATTAACTACAGTGTTGAGAATAGTCGAGTTAGGTTGTGTTTGTTGCACCGTATTAGCTCGCATAACGAAATTTGACAGGATAGTAATTGGCGGAATGTATTACGGTGGATGAGATGGATAATATTATTATATCTTCTAGTTAAAAAGTGCAATTTGCACTATGAACCAATAACTTACACTTTAATCCACCATAATACCATCATCTACTAAATATCTATTCTAATTTTACACTAAAATCTCCTCTAATATGGTGCACCAAACTCAACCTTTATGTTTAGGGTGATTTAAAGGCTCGTCTACTCTTCTTTTGGGGCAAATTATGGTTTTTCATTTAGGTGCTCTTTCATTCCAAAGTAACAATTAAATATTTTTGTCTCAATTAAATGCGATAAAATACAAGTAATTACAAAGATTCAGATTGTGATCGTGATAACCATTTGTTGTCAAATCATCAACAATTTTCAAAAACAGGGAAGGTACCACTTACTTCGGTCCGTGAATCAAAATGGCAAGATCCTTGGTCATCTTTCCAGATTCTACTGTCTCAATGCACGCAGCTTCTAGCTTGTGACAAAAATCTAACAACTTTTCATTTCCGTCAAGTTTTGCCCTGATAAAGATGTTGATCGGCATCAGGATGTGCTTAAATGCAGCACAGGACACCAAGCTTAAAAAGCACAAAACACTTGTGGTAACAAAAAGATAAGGTAAAAGGCAAGTAAACCAGGTGAACGATTTACGCGGCATTCAAAACTTGCAATAGTTAATATTGAATGTGGCATAGAAGCAAATCTTATAACTGAATTTCCAGAAAATTTTGATAAGATCTCCAATGTAAGGATGACTTCGGTGCAAATCTACAACCAGAACCAGTGAGATTAGACAACCTGTTTGGGAACAACCAAGGGTATTGAAAAGAAATGCAAATTTGCAATTCCTCCAACAACCGATTACACTTTATCACAGATTTTCTTAACTAAGAACGTAATATTCTAAAGAAACAAGCTGCGCAAGAGGATTCGGTGTTCGGATTCAAATAATTGCAGCAATCTCCTCATACCCCAAGAGGCTTCGAAAATAAATCAAGTAGTTGATTGTTATAGGAACAAAAATAACCTGTGTTCTAATCCTCTTGTCCATGCAAATATAGAAGCAATGCTGTTTGTACTCGTTTCTTGTCCCTTCTGATACAACCGATAATGGCGAGTTACAGTGCCATGAGCCGCCTCAGCTTCTAATGTTTTGCCATCACCCGACAACTTCAAAACAGACAATAGACTGTATCAATATCACATGAAATACCTTGAGACTAAAGACAAATATGACAAAGCAGCACTTACCAAAACAGAAGTCATCAGGCCTAGAGAACCAAATCCTGCATTTACATGAATATTAGAAACACTTGCCATATCATAATTAACTTACAGGATTAGTTAATATATTGCAAATCATATAGAAAGTATAGCCACGTTAATCTATTTTTTATGTCTTGATTTATAAAGGAATTCACACCTTGTGCAAGCAAATCACTCTGGACATCTCCGTCATAGTTCTTACAGGCCCAAACGTATCCGCCATCACTCTTCACAGCATAAGCCACCATGTCATCGATCAAGCGATGCTCATACCTATGGGAAGCATGGATTTCGTAATCGTAACTGTTATAGAAAACAATGTGAATAGGCACATGAAGCTTCTGTACATCAAAGATATAAAACCAACCATATTGAATGTTCTTCAAATTGTTCCTTCCACTTCTCTTCATATACCTCCTGAAATATATCCTTGAACCTGAAATAGTGTAATATTGATGTAAATGGTAGAACAAGTACATTTAGTTTTATTAATATAATAAAACTTGATGAAGCTTTTCCCAAAAAATTACCTGCCATCATACTTCTTAAGAATTGTATTCTTAGTGCTCAAGTATAGAGGCCATTTTTTTGCAAATGCCATTGCCATTGATGATTCTGCAAATGCTCGAATAGACTGACAAATTTTCACAAAAATCCAGATGATGAGGCGAAACTCTATAAACGTGCCATAAGAAAAGATCCAATATGCAGGCGAGCTGTGTAAGAGACAAACCTGATCAACATTATACATGGCAAGGGCAACACCAGGACCTTTAAAGTCATAGACATCTAGTTCCATGGGTCCTTCCCCATTTTCTGGCACTGGGAATGAACAGAAGAAACATATTTGTAAAGAATGGTTTGTTCAAAAGATACAGCTTATGGCAAATTTACTTACAACAACTACAATGGAGTCAACTGACCAAAAACCATTTTAAGTTTTCCAGGTCCTTTTATGATTGTATCGGTGGCACGGTATTGATCGCCAAAGGCATGTCTGCCAATACAAATGGGTTTATTCCAGCCTGCAAAAAGGGATTAAATTAACTCAATGGTGATTCAATATATTTTAATTAAATTCAGAGAGGGAGAAGCAGAAGTACCAGTAACAATTCTGGGAATGTTGCTGCACAAGATTGGCTCACGAAAAACAGTTCCTAGAAAAAATATCATGAATATTTTTAATCAGCAATGAACATTATCACATGGTTACAACTTACACCTAGCAATGAGATAACAGGGCACTAAGTTTATTTCACACAGACCATTCAATATGTTTCTGATTGTGCCATTGGGACTTCTCCACATAGCTTTTAGGTCAAATTCCTTGACTCTAGTCTCATCTGAAACAAAGCGCAATCATGCAATAATGAGAATTTATTTTCCTTAGTAAATACCATTCAAGAGATCAGGAAAGAACAAAAGATAGGGAACCAGACCCGGAGTAATTGTAGCACATTTTATGGCAACATTGTACCTGTAGCAAATAGATCATGAGAAGATGAGAATGCATTATGTGTGTCCACATACATCAGTTGTAAGCAAGGTTCATCAATCATTTTTGTACGAATCACAAGGATCAACAAAATACTGTGATTTTATTGTAACATGTCTATTTATTAATTTTTAATTTCTATTTCTTTTATCAACAATGACTTGAATATTCCAAGAACAAGAGTTTTTCTAATTCTATTTTATTGTCTAAAGTTGATTTCACCACTAAAGATTATTACGGTACTCAGATTTATTTTATCAATAAGATGTTGTTTGGTAGTCAGTCCTCGAAGTTTCCGAGGAAATGATGGACCAAAAGTAAAGGGGTGTTCTTCTCTTTTTATCTTCGACATGTTTCGCTTGTAAATAAGCAGTGGAATGCAGTTTATACTAGTACTACAAATTTCCCTTCCTTTCTGAGTTAAATTACTGTCGGAGTACTGCTTCTTGTGCAAAGCACCCACCCTTTAATAAATGCACAATTGACCATCAAATCCCTAAATTCTTTCTTTTCACATGCTCCTTCAAATCTTCTATTTCCAGGGTCTAGAAAGATAAAATAAAGTCATCGGTATGGTTGTAAGCACTAGCTCTAGGCCACCAAATCAAAATATAACTATGAGCTGGTAGTTGCTTTGACTTAGAGTAAGTGAGAAACTGACTACATTCAATTTCAGTGCACTGATTGACCCTCGCCATAGTGCAAGCTAGATGTCAACAACCAAAAACAAATGGAGCCACATATTTATGTTAATCTTATAACATTACTTTAACTAAGCACGAAGACAACATTCTGAATACCATGTGCGAGTCCAATGCTCAAATAAAAGATACACGGGAAGATGAATATCCAGAAAACTACGTACTTAAGAGTGGCTTCAGCACTTTCAACGGTAACTTTGTCATCAGTGGCATCGCGGTTCAAAATCCCTAAATCAAAATACTTTACATCCAATTCCAGATATGGAAATATCAACTGCAATAACAGTCAATTCAATAACAGGAAAAAAAACAAATAAATACTCTTAAAACAATAATAACAAAAGAAAACATCGCAAGAACGAACTAAAACGGCTCAAAGTTCAGACCTTGTCTTTGATCATTTTCCAGATGACTCGTGTCATTTCATCACCTAATATCACCGACTAAATGAATAAATAAATAATAATTGACAAAATGAACAAATTAATCTGTATATTAGCTGTCTCAATTAATTCTTTAATTTCGAAAAAGTACCATCCATTTCGACAATAGGGTTTTGAACTCGGACTTTGTCAATGGCCTTGGACGTAAAGCAGCGAATGGAGGCATTGGAGATTCGAATGGAGAAACAGAGGCGGGTTTTGAAAAATACTCCATTGAAGAGTTTAGGATTGGAAATGGATACTAAGCTAGGGTTTTTGAATGACGAATAAGATGAAGATAAATTGAGAGCGCCAGCCATGGCGGTTTGCAGGACACGGTTCATTACAGAATATTATATGCTTTATAGTGACGCTGTGGGGTAGGGGCAAATTGTTCTGCTGTTCTGTTTGTAGTTTTCAATAGATTGCAGCATTTTGCATCAAACCTGAAATGGCCTTAGGATGCGAAACGTGCAATTTGAGTTACGAATAAAAATGAGAAACTAGACAAATTTGAGTGTTTGTCTTTAAGCCTCAATTAGAAATTTTAATTAAATTTAAGTCGAAATCAATAATTAATTTTAATCAGCGATTCACGAATTTTACATTTTACCAATTTTTATCTAACCCGTTTGGTGGAGATTAAAATCAGATTAAAATTGAAAAACTAATCGTTATTGTTGACTTTTATTAGATGGGTGGGAGCCAATAACGGCTATATTTTCAATTTTAATTGGATTTTAATCGGTACCAAACATGCTAAATCTACTAAAAAAATGACTTTTATCTAAATCAAATAGGGGATAAGATATTCCATGTCATATTCGACAGTTTGGAGTCGAGTGACTTTTGAATGAATGTAAAATTAACACCCCGTTTGATTCTCATTATTCTAGAATGAGAATGAAAAATATAGTCTTTATTGGGCCACACACAAGATATAAAAATTCAAAATTGATGGCTTGATATGATGGATAACGGTCATATTTTTCATTTTTATGAATGAAAAATGAGAATCAAACGGGGCCCTAAAGCCAAGTAAGTGTGTAACTAATCTGAAAACTTGAAGTGCAAATCTAAAGAAAAAGGGAAAAGCCATTTGTACACCAAAAATGTACATCATCTTTGACATCACTCGAGTTGGCTAGATTTGATTGGTGAAAAAAGTGTTTATATTATAACTGTTCAATAGTGTAGTCCCACATGGCATACTGTAAAAAATGATATAAAATATGATGTACGTGTAATATAATTAAAAGAAAAATGGAAGGTTGATCATTCTCGCATAAATATACCATTAATAGATAGCTAAGTATCTTTACATATCAAAATTGTCAAATTTTCTTGTTGATGACTCGGTGTATACAATTTAATGTATGAAGAATTGACATATATTTGCAAGTTAAATATCAAATTGCCGAGTATTCAAATGTATAAATTGTTGTCACATTGTGCATCTTGCATGGAGTTAGAGGACTAATGACATAGGTTGGTCAAATCACAAGCATACGTCCTGTGAAACTATTTAGGTGATAAGTGAGATGTAGCCCCAGCCCTGTGAGACGGAGAGGTGAACCACTCAATGGATCAATTGACTCAATTTGTTAGAAAATCAAGGGTGCGGCAGAATGTCCGCCCATTCGACAACACAAAACAACAATTCAATGATATTTCATCACGAGATGACTAACCAACGGGTATAAATCATAAACTCCTTTTGATAAGAGTATTTTACATGTTTATCTAAATCTTCAGTTTATTGAATTTTTAATTTTTTGGACGGATTTGTATATATTAGTGTATATATTGTGTTTTTTTAAGTAAAAAAAAAACGAGTTGGAGGTCAATAGAGCAAAAAGGAAGAGATTTAGAGCCAAATTGAAGCTTAAAGGATGGAACTGAAGAGACACTAAGAAGTTAGGAAGTTTTGAAAGTATGATTCCTTAATTCAAAAAATTGAAAAAAACGTTTTGTTTGAAAATTTTGATAAATTATTTTATGATATTTTATTTCATGAAATTTAAATATTCAATAAAATAGAATAATTTTATGTAAATATATTATCAATTTTATATTAATATATACATACATAGATGAATGATTTAATGAGCACCCGGTGTTCATCTTATATTAAGCACATGTGTCATGACATATTAATTCATTGGTGAATCTTACAATTATTTATTATCGATATAAATGTAAAATAAAAATAAATGATAGAATAATTAGCTGGTAAAACATATAAAATATAAAATAAAATTAATGGCGTAAGCAAAAAATTTTATTCGTGTTCATTTAAATATAATTTTAGAATTTTTATTTAAATAATCAATAAGAACTTGATTTTTTTTTACAAATTTTATTTTAAAAAATTCAGAAATTTATTTTTTAGAACTTTATTTTTGTAGAATTTTTATTTGTTATAATTTTACATTTTATTTTTCAAAAATTTATTTTTTATTTTTTAGAATTTACTTTTTTTCAATATTTACATATTTTAAATTATATATATATATATTATAAAAATTCATTCGAATAAAATTTTATTTTAACACTTATGTAGTTCGAATGTTTTCACTGAAAATATTCAAAACATTAAAAATACGTTCTGAATTTATGTTATAAATTTTATTTTATTTTTAAAAGTATATTTTCAAATTATTGAGTCAGATAAATTTTAGATTTGTTTCAAAATTAAAAATAAAAAACTACAAATCAAACGCTTCTTAATATTTCTAAACGCTTTTTTTTTAAAAAAAAATTATTAGTTATTTATTCACTCTATCTCACAATTATTTCACGAATGAAAATTTTTCAGAATAAGCGCAAGAACAGTGTTACGGTAATACTCCACCACAATGCACCCGATCCCAACTTCACTCCTAAAACCCCGACTAATATTTTTCAAAGGAAATATTACATGTACACTCTTTTCTCATAAGTGTTGGCAAGTGTTGATGGGGTGAAAAGTTGTGAAAATTTTAAACTGTTATGTTGTTATATTGTAAAGTGCAAAAAATAATATAAAGGATGATGTATAGGCGTGACATGATTGATTTTTCAATACTCCAACATGCAAAACCCCCAACTTAAACCCTAAAGGGCGTAAACCACCCAACGTCTCTTTCATTCTCACTGCCCCATGGCACCAGTGGCGAGCCAAGCCAATGCACTCCTCTCAACCTTATCACGGAGGCGATTCAACATCCGCTCCATATGCGGCCGTCGTATCGGCTTCGCGCCATACACGTCATCTGCACCCTCCCCTGCCACAGAAATTGACACACCCTTAGTCGGAACCAAAATTCTCGAAACATTCAGTGAAGAATTCGAAATTGGATCACGTAAAATTACACTAGAAACAGGTAAAATGGCGCGATTCGCAAACGGCGCGGTTGTTTTGGCAATGGAAGAGACCAGAGTACTTTCCACTGTTGCCTCTGCTAAAGGCGATAGCGTCCGTGATTTTTTGCCCCTCACTGTATGTCTAACAAAGAATTAACTTTTCTACTGTTCTCATTTGAAAATTTCGATTTGCTTAACATAGTTCCTGTTTTATTTCCTATGAAGGTTCCAGAGTCTTAATTTTGAATTATGTATTAGAAATGCGGGCAAATTTTGCTGTGGAAACAAATGGGAGACTACTGTAGGG
>CAIGRT010155509.1:0-18097 GCA_903798405.1 Fraxinus platypoda
ACAAAATTGTAGTTCCAACCACTGCTTTAAGGAGGTAAAAGGAAAGAGAAAAAATAATTGACAAGAAGAAACAAACTTACCGAGAATACAAGATTGTCGCCTAATCCATGAAAATCTATCTGCTTTACAATTTTGTAATAGTCGAGCATCAGGAACTCCCATGAGATCTGACGGATGAATTTGACTGAGCTGAAACAGAAGCAGTTGGGCTGCTGAGGTCCCGTTCCCCATTAGCAGCTTTGGGTTTTCCACTCAATCTTTCCATTGCATCTTGGCAAATGTCAGTAAACCACTCATCTTCCGGAAGTACACTGCCACCAACAATATTTGAGCTAAGGTGAGCTAGAAATTACATAAGAAGAAAATTGAAGATTTCTTTCGAGTTATTTTGGCTATATGCAACTGTAGTTGGTAGCATGTTCAACTATTCATTTTTCTTGGACTACCCACACGGAGCAAAAGCAGGGTATCTTCGATAATGGACTTCAGCCTGATCTAGCAATGTGTGAGTGAAAGAAATTACAATGTCGCTTGTAAAGTTTTTTCATCCATTCCGACACATGAATCAATGATTAAAGAAAAACTACCCATCCTACAATTTTTCAGTGGTTTCTAAGTCCCATCTAAACGAATGAAAGGACAAAACAAACTCAGGGTCGGTAACTTCTTCAAAAAGTCTCACGTGGATAAACCATTGCTGAAGTAGTGGAACAAGTACCAGCACAGCGATATGGCAGAAAAGGCTCCCCCATCTTTGATTTTTCCATTCCACAAGAGTTAAGCATATTAAAATTTAAAAGAAGTTTGCTCTAACTCCCAATAAAATTGAGGTAGACCACATGAATACTTTTCAACCATTCTTTCGATCTGGGTTACATCTACTCAAAGTTCCAATTATATTGCATAACATCGATATTAGTTTTGGTCCCCACCAAAACGCTTCTATACTATCTTATAGGGCTGGGCCCATAAACCCGAAACCGCGGATCCGAACCGGACCGACCCGATTCGGGTCGGGTCAATTTTATTTAAAAATGAGTTGGGTTGGGTCGGTTCACGGTTTAAAACTTTTAAAACCGACCCAACCCTATTTTCAATCTCCCAACCCTGAAATCATCTCTCCAAAGCCTCTCTTCAAAACCTAGCCTCCAGATCTCCATCGTCTGTGCATAGCTGATCAAAACCTTACAAATTTCTGCTACATTATCCTCAGAAACCATACCCATCACAAGCTGCAAGGCCTCAAGCTTAATATTCACATCAACATCATCCAATGACTTAATTACGACCTCCTTGTTTTCCAAAACAGCCCATGAATGCTTCGCTGCTACAACTGCAAGAGCTTGTAGACCAAGGTACTTCAGATTCGGATCATTTTCCGACAAAAACTCCTGTATTTGCATGATTGCAAGCTTCGCTGCTGGTTCATACTCGCTCAAACTAGTTACAATAGTCTTGTATTACTCACAATGTGTTTAAAGAAATCAGGAAAATGATTGTACTTTCTGCTGCCCATGTTATTGTATCTTTTGCTTTGGGATATAATCTATATTTCAACTAAATTTGATTCTGCTAGATGATAAACAATATTAGTAGAAACTGAAGAACACTCCATTTGAGGCATATTTCTCATCTAAGTTAGGCAATAAACATGTTGAAATGAGATAGATTGTTCTGCTGTTATACTCTCTCAAACTGTTTGAATGCTCATCAGCAGTTAGGTGGCTAAATGGCTTCATTTTCACATCAAATTTGTTCTGTGTCTTCTTGAGGGTGCATTTTCACATAAAATTGGACCCGACCCGACCCGACCCGATTCGGGTTGGGTCGGTTTAGGGTAGGAACCTGGTTGGGTTGGGTCGGGTGAGCCCAAAACCGAGTATGTCGGGTCAGGTCGATTTTGGGCCAAACCCAGCCCGGCCCGACCCGACCCAATGCCCACCCCTACTATCTTATGGAGATCACAGTAAATGAAAAATTCTTTAGATGTACCTAGTACATACCTCGACCACTTATGATGTCATTCAATTAATTTTGCCCAATTACTTGTAGAAATATTTTATCATTTATTATCTTATCCATTCCAAAATAGGCATACATTAAATCATCTCTCGTATGTTTTGTCTAAAGTATAATTTATTCTTTTTGATGGCCGAACACTCGGTGCCATAAAAACTAACTAGTTTATTAGTCTAATAACCATTAGGTAGTACTTTGTCTTTTAACTTGACAGGTATCTTCTGATCACGAGGAAGGATTCCATTTCATCCAACCTACTCCAATCTTATGCATTGTAAAAGTCTTAATACACAAAACAATCAGTATTCAAACACCACAATTCTTGATTGTAACTTCACATTTGTCCTTACTTCTACTACTGTTAAAACCTACTACGTATCCAGCTCAGTTTTACTTAAAAATGTTGGAATCTAAGTGCTTCTCAAAGTTCCAACTTCCAATTTATCCCTAATTCATTTCATTAATTAAAACTATGTAACCAACAAATAACCTACAGGGTACCTCTTCCAGAATATGTCTCATTAGCCCATCCATGACGAAAGCGAAAGGGACAAGGACTCAGGGCAGACATTTGATACATATCCATAGTAATAGGAAATTTTCTAATTTTACTCCACTAGATGTCACACTTGAAACTGCTTTATGATGCATATCTTAAATAATATTGACACATCAAGTAGAAATTCCTTTTTCTTTGGCACACACCACAGCATTTCATCTAGCACCATAACAAATTCTTTTTCAAATTAGTAAAAATAACATCCAATCTTGCTACTTTTCTACTTTTCTATCGTTCTACCAATTACTAAAATGGCTTCTACAATAGATCTCCTTGGTATAAAGCCAAATTTGTAGAACCTTAAATCACACTTACTGTACAATCGCTCTCCCATGGTTTTAAAGTATGACTGATGAACTCAACACCTATAGTTTGCATAATTATAAATTATGAGTATCTCCTTTAACCTTATTACTGCTCACCTTCTAACCATCATGCATCCTTTTACTTTTTAGAATCTCATTAAATAATTCTGTCAAGCATAAAATACCCATGTCGCCCGGACACTTGAGGACTCTATGCGGATCAATTGTTATATTGATCTTCATCCTCATAAGAGCTCTTACTTCCAAGAGACAAATTCTTCTATTATAGTTAATATTTTTTCTTCGATGGTGTTTTAAGAAATCTCCAAGATATGTGCTTTGCCTTCTATGAAATAATTTGTTGATTAATTTCTCTAATATTTTCTGATCTCATTACTATGAAATTGTAACTCTTTGGATTTTGTCATTCTACACTTTAAAGGAATATGACCTCTACTTCTCTTTTCCTTTATCGATTTATCCCATAAAGGATTTTCTCTTCATCCTGGTTCCACAATAACTATACTTCTTATACACTTCCACATGGGACTTGTGAATCATTCAAAAGTAAATGCACAACAATCATACCAAGGTTACAGTATAGATAGTACCTATACGGATCTGTGCCTGTTGCAGAAAATGCGGCCAGTGCTTTGGAAATAATATCATTGACAGCCCGACACAAATTTCTAGACAAGTATCGTCCTTGCGATGCAAAGCATATCAGAAAGTTCATATCCAAGTAGATCTGCAGCCAATACATGTAAAGAAAAGATGGCTATAATAGCATGGCAATCAGAGGGCCGAGTTCAAAAATAAATATCAATTTACAACCTGTTGAAGACCTAGAGGGCCTAAAGGCCTAGGTCCTTCCTCAATATCATCCCAAAACGTCTGGTCTTCTGAAAGCCATAAGATAACCGTCTCTGTGAGCCTCATTAATAACAACGTTGCAAATCTTTCCCGGCCTACAAACATATCTGCTGCCATGGCAGCCATCCTGTTCAGCTTTGCATAAAGTTCCTGACAGTAGACAAAATAGATATTGTTAAATACCTGTAGAAACTTAATTATTGTTTGACTTGAATTATCATAAACAGATTGTATACGGACACTGCAATGTAGATGCCTAGCTCTTAAGCTGCTTAACCCCGAAAAGGTCAAATACTTTAATAATAGAACTAAGTGCCATCTTTTACAATCAATAGAGATGATGAAGAACAAGCTACATGATATTGAGACAGACAATACAATGTGGTTCCAGATCTTAAGCTGTTTAACCCTGTAAAGGTCCAAGATACTAAAGAAGGAAACAAATGTTGCCTTTTAAAAGGATGAATACGTACATGATACAAGACAAAAATATAGGAACACTGAACAAGAAGATCCACACCGCTGTAATATTGACAATAAAAGATCGCAAGATAATGATAGCATAAGATTTAAACAATGCAGCCAACAAATTTACTGATAAAATAGAATAAAAATACCTGGAATATTGGAGAAGGGAACCACTCTATCTCATCCGCATTCCCATCCATGTTTATGTAAATGTCTGCGGTAAGATGGCTATCTCCTTCTTCAGTAAAAATAAGATCTAGAGCATGTTGTTGACAAAAACTATCTTTCAATCTATCAACAGAGTTTACAAGACGCTTCTTCCATTCTCTTTGCTCAGGATTACGATTTTGCCGCTCAGATAGTCCTCTACGAGGATCATCCTTGTACGTAGCTTGATTTAATGGAGAGAGCTTCATGGCTGCACGTGGCAATAGCTCATCGGCTAGCAAGGATGCATTTGCAAGCAATGCAATTTGCTGGGCTTCAGTTTCAGCCATTCGAACAATTTTATTTCCCGAACCTTGGAAGTTGGCCTCATCTTCAATGGAGCTAGGTAATGCTCTTATGAGCACATTCACATATGAGTTGAACACCTGGAACAGACCATCCAAGGTTTTACTTCCCAACTGCATGCTTAAAAGGGGTCCCACATCTTCAAAAAAATCCTGCAAAGGCAGTTAAAAGGGCAGCTAAGTTTGACACCATAAGTAAAAGAATATAAGCAATGATAGAACGAAGAAACTTCATAGAGTCAAAGTATAAAGAAGTAAACATGCCTAGCTACTTTTTCTTGAAAATTAACATTAAGAACTTTATGAACCCATTCCAAACATGCAATATCAAAAGGAAAGTTTTAAAGCCAGAAAGGGGTAGACGATGTTATGGAACTTGATCCTATCCAATAAATAGAACTGATAAAAGGTACAAATTAATAGATGTGCGCAAAAACCAACTATAATCAAATCAGAGAGCCTTAGCCGAATTGCCTATACTAAACATTAGGCTAATAACTTTAAAGTTATATTGAAGTGAAGTCATACTTGATTGTTAATTTCCTGCTTATTCAACATGCTGCCAACAATTTGTCCAGAAATTAAATATTTTACAATGTTCTAGAAAATTCTGTAAATAGTCATGCACGTCTTCATGGTCTATATTACATTTCCTCGAGGAAGTCAACAGTTAGATTCTCATGCCTGACAAAATTGAACGTGCTCATGTCATTATGGATGTGCACATACTACTTGGAAAGTATAACAAATGCCCGGCTAAGAATTCAAATTTAAATATAGTGTTACCCAGGGCTAAGGATTGTTCATTGTTACATTAAATCACTATATATCTAGAAGAAAGCTTCATATCAAAATTGAAAGTCTTAGAATGGTAACATATGATCTTACAAAGCCCTTGTTTGGGTTCCATTAAAATCAAATTTTGGGGGAAAATGTATTTTGGAATAGTGATTTTTTGAAGGATGTGGGGTTAAAAAAGAAGAAAAAGTTTTGGATTTACGTATAATATTATTTTATTAGAGAATGTGTGGTTAAAAAGAAGAGAAAAATGCATTTTCATTTTAATGGAGCCCAAACATAGGCAAAATTACACTATTTGCCAACTCTGCCGAGAAATCTAGGAAGCTAATCACCAAAGAAGAATGATAAGGAATTAAATTTGTACATTGGACTTCTTGAAGTGAGAAATGAGAAAGCGATTTTCTACAATATCATGGGGGCAGCAATTGAGACAGAAATCATTTTACCTGGACCATCACGTTGAAACGATGAGCACTACTGGAAAGTTTGTGCTGATGTGCCATCATACCACCCAGAGCTGCAGGAGTCCTGCCAGATTGGTGTGAAGCAGTTGGAGGATATGTGAGATCCCAATCATCAGCAGCAGCTAAAGCAGCTGTGCTCTCTTCAATTCGCTTCAAATTAGCATCCAGCGCTTGTTCAACACTAGGTCTAAAGAGTTTCACAAGCACAGGACAAAGAGAAAGCCCACGAGCTTCCAACAGTGAACAGTGTCCTAAAGCTATTTGAACACATTCTGCAGCAGATCTTAAACCCCCAGCAGCAGCAGATGAAGCTAATGCATGTCGTTTGACAAGATGTGCAAAGGCCTCAGTTTGCTTTGAAGCCCACATCACTATCTCAGATGTATAAGCTGTCTCTTTACCAAAAATAACCAAGGAATCACTGACTGCTTGAGCAATGGCAGAGAATACAAGCTGTGACAGGGCTGCTGTATATGCTCCTCCATAAGAGGTGCTTGATGGATGAAGGCTTTGCATGTTGTACTGGTATCTCTGGTAGTGCGCATTGAGGAGTAAAGTATGAGCACGAGGACCATCCCCGAGTTTTTTGAGAGCTAAAATTGCTGCACGAAGCTCAGCACCACGTGTAGAAGGTTGACAAGCAGCTTCAGCCAGCTGATCTGCTAACTTTTGCCTGCGTTCAATTATAGCAGACTGCAGAGACAAGAGCATGCCAGGAGTCAGCGTTTTCTTTTCCTTTGCTTCAGACACTATGTGTTCTCCTTCATCAAGGCTAGCCAAAGCTTCATCAACTCTCCTTTCAGCCAACAGAACATCAAGGAAATCAGGGAACTGTCTAGACCATTTCCCCACATCTGAAGGTTCTCCAACTTCATCATTGGATACTTTATTTGTAGCAGAACCTTCAAGATCAGTATCAGACAAAGAATCAATATGAACTCCCTCAGTTAAATTATGGACCAAGGTCGCCTGTGTGGATAGAAGGTTTCTCATGGACGAAAGCTCACCCTCCAAATCTGATATCTCTTTAGATGTACTGCCAGTTGCATTTAAAAAAAGAAAAATGAACAGAAAATCTAAAGATGCATAAAATGGATGAAATTCTACCAGATGTAAAATATAATGGACACATTATTAAACTATGACAAGCAAAAAGTGTAATTAATTGTATAAAAAAATCAAATATATGCAATGTGCCGGCTTGGATACCGTGGGCTCAAATGGTGGGAAGGTGAGGCAACGTGATTGATGGCTTTCAAACTTCTCTGAAAGAGATGCATAGGATGTGTAAGCATTAGCTAATGGCAGCTATAACGGAAATTCAAGATACAGAAGAGGAATATACATATGTGCACGTACGTGTGTATGTGAGAGAGAGAGAGAGTTCAGCTGGGCCTATATGACCCATCACTTAGTTGGCAGCTGTATAAATCTTACCGTAGCTAACCTTATTTCAGTAATATAGAATTGTCTTGATTAATTATTTTGACTATTCCAAAATTCAAAAAGTGGGAGGTTCTTTAAAGATATTTTGAAGTAACAAGTTATTTGATATTTTGTTTAGGTACGCACATATACACTCTTTAACATCATTTTTAGCCAAAGGAGAGAGAGAGATAGCAAGAGAAAAGGAAGAAGAGAATTATGCAGGAAAGTGTACTAAGAACTCACCGAATGAAAGCTGTATAATTAGCGTAGACACTTCTGCGCATTTCTTCGGCAGAAGATCTCTTCAAATCCATAAGATACAAGCATAATTGTCTTATTTCCTGCGAAATGTTATTGTACAGTTGTTATTTCCTGAAAGAAATATCCTTTTATAGTAATGTGGGGGCACAAGAGAGTCCATACGTAGAAGAAAAACAGAGATTGAAGCAATCTAAATACGCAGCAGGTAATGTGGATTTTATGAATTATAAATCATTTTTCCCGACACTCCCCATCCCTGCATACTCATTAGGGCTTATGTTCTCTGAATACCATTAAATGTACAAAATACACTGAGACACCACAGACTCTCAGGGTTCGAGTGCAAAGCTAGTCAAAGTATGATATTGCAGTAATTTTCATCGTTAATCAATTTCAACGCCATGTTGAGCAAATTTAGCAGTAAAATAATTTCAAATAAGATATTATAAATATTTCAGCTGCCGATCCCATTTTAAAAGCCAACTCAATACTGCCTCACAAAGTAAAACAAAATCAGTGTTCAGATGAGAAAAGACAAAAAATGCAAGAATTTAATAAAGCACACCTGCTTTGTTACTTTATATTTTTTAGCTTTTATGGTGCTTCACTAAGGGCTGCAATTTGATGCCAAAAAAGTGATTAAGGCCCTCTGTGTCTGTGTTTTGGATACACACACATGCCTAGGTTCTCTTTTGACCATTATCACACCATATAAATCATAAAAGATGCTACCAGGAGTCATTGACTGGCACAGAGAACAGAACAGCTAGAACAATCTTAACTAAATTTATTAAAGAGTTAAGTGCATATATCAATCCAATGAACATCCGCGGCAATCCAAGACATAATTTCGTTGGAAGATATTTTTACCATGTCCGGTGCCAACCATGACAAAAATGTGGAAATATATCCATAAAAAAAATGATGTGGGTATACGCCTTTAAATGAAATCATCAATGCCATGTTAACAACCAACTGAAATCTTAATTGAAGAAAGTACTAACAAGGCATTTACATATGAACATACAGTGACATAGCAGCTCCGCATTTCGTTACATGCCTAATTTAACAAAAATTACTTAAAATGTTGATTGACAAGAGGACAAGTGTTTTATATTATTCAGCATTTGTACCGACAACTTAAATTTATGACTAATGCAGCATTATATATATCCATAAAGTATGTAGTTACACTAGATATGTGGAAGGAGACAGAGGGATCGATACCCTTCATTTTCTTAGTTTTGACATAGGAAGCTAATTATTACATAAGATGTGATCATACTTGCAAGTCCAATTGAGGGAAAAAAAAATTTCACTTGACTTCTATCCGCATTGCTTCAAAACTATTCAAGATGTTCTTTAAATAGTTGACGGACATCAGATCTGTTTTACCTTGGTGAGGCAATGGCAAGCCTAGAGGAGTAAACCTTAACACAAACCAAAAAAATTGTTTAAAAGAATTTAAAATACAAAAAAAAGGCATAAAAGGGGAAACAGAAAAAAGCTGATAAAAGGATGAGACCAATAATAAAATGTCCATAAAAGGCAAGACAAATGGGCGACTACCTTAGTCACCTGGGACTTCGCCTTGAGGTGTACGCCTCAATAAATCAAGGTCTAACCTTACAAATGGCACTTAAGGATGTTTAATGGAAACCTCACATGAGAAGGGATGGGGGGCAAACAATGGACATCGCAGCTAAATTGATTTAGATCCATAATCATTGGTAAAATCCATTTGTTCAACTTGTAACATGGTAACTTCTGCCGCATTAACATATGATGTCATAAAGGACGAATTTCTTGTACTCATGTTTGATCGAACAATTATAGAAAAGGGTCACGAAGAGTTTCAAAATTTTGCCAACCAAATCAACATCCTAGCACCCATTTTACACAATGCTTACCAAAAGCCCAAATGGTGGTTCAGTTTTTGAAAACTGAAAAGTAACAAAATTGCTTGAGCTAGTCCTGTAACCGCATCCCTTATGTTTCATTACACTCACTTCCCATCCTTTTAAACAGTAAATTATATTAGAGTTCTAAAATATTAGGCTGCCTAATTAAGAAAAACCAAATGAATATAGCGAAAGGTGTAGACATAACATAACGGCAACGGAAATATATGTAGTTGGTGACAAACCATTGGTGATTAAAGTTTGTAAATTTCTGTAACAAGAGGAGCTCTTTGTTTAGTCAGGATAGCATATTTTCACATTTAATTTTCTATTTTGAATAGCAATAGAACCACAATAATTTTCGAAAACAGAAAAATAGATGTATTCCAGTTTTCTGCATTTGGTAAAGAACAATTTATTTGTCCTGAAATAGGTGCAGCCAAAGGGGCAAGGTTTCCACTTTTCTGCTTTGGGTAAAGAACAAGTTATTTCTCCTGAAAATAGTTGTGGGCAAGGTCTCCTATTTCCAATTTCAACTATTAATTACAAGAGAACTCTACCAGTAACATATATGGACCTGGAAGATCAAATTCATAATTCAAACTATACCGCATTTTTACATTAATAAATAATCCAACTTTCTCAGCTGAATTAAAAATTCAATTAATTAATAAAAAATCTAATTAAATTCATAAGAAAAAATTGGGGAACCTTTTCATTGAGGGACTGACACTTGGACTGGACAAATGTATCGGCGTCAAAATTATCGGACTTGAAGACGTTTATATTCTCTTCGAACTTGGTGCCGGCATCTTTGGAACTCCCTTTCACTGCTTCTCCCGGGTGTGATGCTCCTCTTGACCGAGACGACCTCAACGATGCCATAACCAAGAAAACGCGTTTCAGATCCGATTATTGTTCCTCCTGCGCAAGTTCAGGGCTAATTTAATTTGATTTAACGAATATATAACAAAAACTAATTGGGACTCAGGTTTTTAGAGGGTTAAAACAGAATTGCCATGTAGTGAAAGAAGAATCGCCGATTGTGTTGTAGAGAGAGAGAGAGTTTGTTGGTTTGCCCAGTCGAGTTTAGCTAAAGCAAAGGCAATTTAAAAGTTTGAACAAAACCATATGTTTGTACTGAAATATAAGTTTCACATAAATTTTATACACTCACATGGGCCGATGGGCGGGTCTCATGCGGGACCCATGGTAATAAAAAACGGTTTTACTACTTGTACATCACAATGTACATCGTGGTGTACACTCCTATCATATGGGGGTGGAATCCACTTAAATAAAAAAAATATTTTATGCAATGGGTCTCACCCTCCATGTGAGCGGGATGTAGCCCCTTATGTACAAAAATTGACGTACAAATAGAATTTTTCAATAAAAAATTACCAAAAAAATCCCACCCTCCTCCCTATTGTGAGGTAACCCCCATCCTGTACCCACAGTGACAGCACAACTCTTTTTGAGTTTTATTTTAAAGTGGAAAAAATCTACCCAAAGAAAGATTGTGCAATAAAAGTCAGAAGGGAGATAAAACTATTTTTTTCTTTTTTAATCTGTCCAATGATATGTTGTCACGTAATACAATATAAACAATGATGTACATATAGCATGATTGTTTTGTATTAAGTTTAATGCACATTCTTTGTTTTACATTATCTTTAACATTCTCTTTGTTTTCAAAAAATTGTGGGCTAGAAAACTATTTTTTTAAACTGTCCAATGGTGTATTGTCGTGTGGCACAATGTAAATAATGATATACATGTAGAATGATTGTTTTGTATTTCATCGTGCCCCGTGTGATAATGATACTTCATGCCATGGGGTTAAAATTCAAAGGAATATAGATTTTAGTTTCTAATTTCAGTAGAAATGTATGTTTGATAGTACTTTCTGCATATGCAAATTATTCCATTATAATTATAGAGTTACATAAAATTAATTTGCAGTACAATTACATTACAATATGATAAAAGATGAGCAAATCGATTGGATTGGACTGGGTTCGGTTTTGTTTACACATATTTTAATAGATGAGTTAAGAAAAAAAATAAGAAAGTGAGTTGTCAGCCAACCGAAACCAACCCCACCATTTGTATCTAATAATAATTTATAGAAGTCAAGTAGAACTCTGAAAAACAATGTTAATGAAAAGAACAATGCTAAAACTAATGTCGCCACATGGCATGATGTAAAAAAGTGTGTACATGTAGCATGATTGTAATGAAAATTAGCATCCACTCAGATCCAACAAATTTAAATACAAATACAAATCACAGCAGTTGCATTATTGCCAATAGAATTTGATGCATGCTCCGACATCATTGTCCATGCCCAAATTTTGAAGCCAGACAAAAACAAAAAATGAGAAAATGTTCTTCAGCTGGAATGAACTTTATAGAACAGTCGGTGGCTGATGACCAATATCATTCAGGAGTATCCGAGCGGATGGCTGAGACAAAAAAGTTGAATCAGACAGTGATAATTTCAGAAAATAATTTAATGTCAAGCCAACAACAAAATAAAGATGCACGAAATCAAGTGCAGTTTTTCATAGAACAATAACCAGAACATCAAAATCAAAGGGCAGAACAAGTCTGCCGATACATAAACCAGAGATCGTCACTGGCCATGATCAAATGATTTATTCTCATGAGAAAAGGATAAACTAGGCAAAGCCCATATCAATCATTTATCCGCTATTTCATTCATTCTCACCAAAAAGCATGTAAAAACTAAAAATTAGAATTTCAATATAGAACTTTATAGGGATTCAATTTCAAAATTATATGAAAATTTTCCAATTTCGGGGAGACCTAAAATAACACTAAGTCAAAACTCCCATCAAATCGAACATTTCCGCCTTTACTTCTTTTATCAAGACTTGAAAATCCATCTTAAACTATCAACCTTGTTGGGAGGGGTAGCCCAAATCCTAATATGTTGGCCGTTAACATTTCAATATTTAACCAACGTGAAATTAATCCCCTAACATACCCCATAAGATGGTGGTTCATTTGAGCGCACCAATTTTGAAATCCAAATGCTTGTTTGAGTCTTAATCAGATCAAATTCCATGGTCAACAGCCAAAAGATTATGTTGTTTAATACTGCGGCATTTAACCAATGTAGGATTTATCTTAACAGTTCAAAACCCATCCCAGTTGTACATTTGTCAAAAATAATCAACAGAAATCGCGCTATAACTGAATCAATCGACCTCAAATATCACTTCAAAACCACTCAAAGAAATTTTTTTTATTCAAAATGTGAAATTCCAACAATAATCAGAAAATCAAATAAACCCTAGATCAGAATAATAACAAAAGTTCATTTCCAATTCTAATTAAACGTGATAAGAGAGCATTGCGGGAGAAAGACAAGAGAGATAGAAAAATTACTGGGTTTCTGGGGTTTGCCTTCAACCCATTGGGAGACGGAAAAATGGACCTTCTCCCGGATCAAGGCTTCGGATCGGTATGGCTCCTTGAGACACTGCTTCACAAGGTTCGCACACAGGTTTGAGTACGTTATGTACGTCATCCCCGCTGCCCGCCAAAACGGCACCGCTGCATTTGATGCCATTACTCTCTCTTCTTTTTCGGTTCTTCTTTCTCTCACTAACCTCAGCTGCTGCTTTCGTGGCGTGTATGAAATATGAATTGATCTAAGCTGATGCTTTCAAATGAGGGAAATTAGCACACGTGGACCTCAACCTATGGATTTCTGCGCAAATGGTCCTCAAGTCTATGGAGTTTCTGTGTAAATGGTCCCTAATCAAGGCCGGCCTACCTAGTGATGGCAAGGGGCCGGGCCGAGCCGAGCCTACGCAAATGGTCCTCGAGTCTGGTCCCTAATCAGGGCCCGCCTACCTAGTGATGGCAAGGGACCAGGCTGAGCCAAGCCTGCGCAAATGGTCCTCGAGTCTATGGAATTTCTGTGTAAATGGTCCCTAATCAGGGCCGGCCTACCTAGTGATGGCAAGGGGCCGAACTTAAACCCACGAGCTAGGCTCGAGCTCGTGGCTCGTTTGCTCGTGGGCGAGCTCGGCCCGGCCCACGAGCTCGTGAACTCACGAGCCGAGCCGTGAGCCACGAGCTTTTTGATTATTTTTTTTATTATTTTGCTTTAATTTTTCACGAGCCCACGAGCTGCTCACGAGCTCGACGAGTCGAGAAAATCAATAATATTATAATCAATCAACATATTTGAAAAACAATTATCAATTTTATATGTGTAATACTTCATTTACTTTTTGACATCTTCTAAAAAACAATTTCTAACAATTTACAGCTCAAAAAATATATTTGTGATTATCAATATCATAATCGTTGTCTTGCTTAATTTTTTTTCAAGCTTATCACATTAATATTTCTAACAATTATCATATACAATTTGTAATTTTTTTTTAAATCAAACAGAAACTCCAAAGTGTTTTCATATTTTTAAAATGGTTCAAACTGTAATCTAGGTAAAAAAAAAAAAAAAGAGCTTAATCAACAATAAATAATAAACTCATATTCTTTAAGCATAATATTCCATGTCATCATTAAAATTTTGATCAAAGTTCTTCTTTCTATGAATAATACATGTAAGGTAAGTTCTACTTCCACTTGAGCATCAATTTATTTAAGTGTAATTTTGTCGGATTCAAATTCAATTTCTCTATTTATTTCTATTTTCTTTTTATTTCGTAGATTATCCTTACATTCTGGTTCAAGTTCCAACAACCATAAATAAAATGGGTCAAATTAGTTAGCTTTGGTTTGTTGAAAAAACAAAACTAAAATGAAGAATGAAAATGCAGGTTAGCATACGTTAACAGAGTTCAACCCCTCACCACGTTACCTAATGATCAAGCTCAATTGAACAGTTTTTCGAATTCAGAATTTTTTGAAATTCTTAAAATATCTCCTAGATTTATTAAGTACAACATATTAAAATTTCATAATTTTCTAAAATTATTAATCCACGCAATTGAACACTCAATCGCATGCCAAAAGTTATTTTCAGGTGCACTAAACATATCAATAAAAAAAAGGACAAACTTAACGTACCAATCTTCAAATGACATGATTCCAAAATCAACGGATAGAGAACTCATAGGGCTTTCAAGCCCCACTAGTCTTATAAAGAAATTGCAAAACTCAATTCAATGTGATAATTTGAAAATTGAACAGAAAGCTAAAATCTTTACATTACGTTTTTAAATGTCCAAAACTCACACACTCAATCACATTTTCATGCCAAAATTTATGCTAAGATACCATACTAATATGATTTAATAAATAACAATTCATAGAGTTATATGAAAATCTAATTTCATGTCCAAATGAAGTACAAGTTCAAAATGCAAATAATCTCGTAAATTCGTTGTCTTATTCTAAATTTTAAAACAATATTAAAGTAAATCCTACACATAGAAACCTTGTACTTATTTTGATTTCCAACCCCTCAATTTTTTCACAATTTATGCCATCTTCATCCGTACACGATCCTTTCTCAATCTGAATTTTTTCATAAAAGTAGGAGTGAACATAAAGCCCTGTATAGTTTCATAGGTACAATTCTCTTTGAACATATATGCATATTTACATGTAAAACATAAAAACTTCGTGCTACAGACATTTTTACGAAGTTTGATAATCGGTTAAATTCTTGATTCTGAAGTAGTTGTAGAAATCGAATATGGCCATAAAACTTTAACATTTATGGTTCATAGCTTGTAAATTACATATATACACAATAAATATACATAATGAGAAATAATTTTCCTTGAATAACCAATCATGTAGCAACAAAATCCCAAGTTTAAGTGGAAGAAAATTGAAATTCGAATTTGAGAAGAGATGTGGTAAAAAGGGGATATTTCTCTTCTTTAACCTCAAATTTTAGTGAAAAATTAAATGTGAGAGTTATGGAAATCATAAACCTTCTTAAATTGAACCATAAAGTGATAATTTGAAGTTTTTTTACTCCAAAAATATATATATATTTTTATAAAAATATACACATGGTGACTCAAACCTATGTTGTAATATTTGAGAACCAAGTAGATCATCATTGTGCTACAATCTAATTATTCATTAATTCTTTGGATTAAAATTTATTTAAACTTAAATGACTTAGATCCTTGGGCTTTTAACCAACCTATGTATTTGAACTTTTCTTTCCTTACGTGGATCAAGCCTCCAAGTCTCGTATGTTAAATGGGTCAAATCAACCAAAACAAGCAAATAATTTCGGGACCTTACAATTCTACTATCCACTCCCGTCACAATAGATACATACACACCAATATAAACTTTCCTCGAGTTCCCTCTCTCAAATTATCAAAAAAAAGTACAAGGAAATTTATAAGCAATCAATGTGGGTTTGAACTTGAAAGTTGATTCTAGGAGATAAGGATTAGGAGAGTGGAGTCTCATTAAGTTAATAAGGAGTTGTTCATAATCCAACCTTAATAAATCCTCAAGAGGACAATAGTAAAAAAAATTAATGTGGAAAAGATGATACAGTGACGATGGAAATTAATACCCACAAATCATTTTATTCTGCAAGATATTGGTATCACTAGCCGGATGGCGTATTAGTATCCATAGTTCTCTATTCCATTGAGATTTTACTCTGTTTTTGCAGATATTAGTACCCCAATTAAAAAATTTAAGTTTAAGATTTTCATCTACTTCTAACTTTAGGAAAAATTTTATTTTCAGGTTCAAGCAAGAGAACCTCCTTATTACAGGATCTACTTGACTATCTCTTGTCCAGATATAACATTTGCTGTCAACATTCTAAGTCAGTTCATGCACACTCCTCGCACACCACATCTTTGTGATGCTCACCGCTTGCTTCGTTATTTGAAAACTACCCCTGGTTATGGCCTCTTCTTCTCATCCCACTGTAACTTTCAAGTGTCTGCCTTTTGTGATTCTGATTGGGCTAGTTGTCCACTCACACGCCGTTCCACGATTGGTTTCATCATCAAGTTAGGTGATAGCCCCATCTCTTGGCGTACTAAGAAACAAACTACTGTCTCTCGTTCTTCTGCTGAAGCTGAATATCGTGCGATGGCCACCACAACTTGTGAACTTGTTTGGCTTCGCCTCCTTCTACAGGAACTCACTGTGCTTCATCCACAACATATCCTTCTTCATTGTGACAATCAGGCTGCCATCCACATTGCTCGTAACCCGATTTTCCATGAACGGACCAAACACATTGAATTAGATTGTCATCTCGTTCGTGAGAAATTAAATCTGGTCTTATTACTGTCTCCTATATTCCAACATCTCAACAACAAGCTGATATTCTCACTAAGCCCTTGGGACGTCATTTATTCCTTTTCTATCGCTCCAAGTTGGGCATTACGAACCTCCATGCTCCAACTTGAGGGGGAGTATTACAGGACATTCAATTACAGCACAGAATCAAGCCGGCATCCTCCTTTAATATTGTTTCCATCATAGATTTATTTTGTTTCCATTACAGGTTTATTTACCATGTATAGATCTAGGATTTATGTATAAATTCTGCAATGTAAATCAAAAAATATATGCAAGAATTTACCTTCTTCTTCAACGTCAATTTTCCTCCATTGTCAATTTTATCACTATTCCATTGAGATTTTACTCTGTTTTTGCATATATTAGTACCCCAATTAAAAGATTTAAGTTTAAGACTTTCATCTACTTCTAACTTTAGGAAAATTTTTATTTTCAGGTTCAAGCAAGAGAACCTCTTGAGTTGTGAGCAATTTACATTTTGTGTGCCTTATGTGCACTATGTTAAGATTTGTCGAATGCATGAAGTGTTTGTGCTCTTTTATGCGTTTTCCCTCAACAAAAAGTATATATAATTCATGAGCATCATGGGCCGACTTCATGTGTACTTAAAGAAATATTATGCACATCATGTTACGATAAGATTATATCATGCTATGTTATGGTATGTTTATAATCTTCATATTTTACTACTAATTGAACGTCATTGTTCATAGTCATTTAGGGCCTGTTTGAACCCCATTTTTGTGTAGAATGCATTTTGGAATAGTAGATTAATGGAGAATGTGTGGTTAAAAATGAAGAAAATATTTTTGGGTTGCGTGTAATATTATTTTATTGAATAATGTCTAATTGAAAAGAAGTAAGAGAAAATGTATTTTTTAAAAAATTGGGATCAAACAAGGGCTTAATAAATCATTTAGGAATTGGGCGCATATATTCAAAGGTGGAAGCAGTCTTCCGATGGGTGAGAATATCATTTGGTCACCAAGACAAATGTTTGGTCATGTAGCCTCAAAGACCCCGAGCTTCATAAACATGAGATGACTTGTGTGAATATGTGAAAAATTACGATGCCCAAATCATGAATATATAGGGGACCAAACTTTCTATTTCATGAAATAAGACTTTAACGAGCCCTATGTTTAGTTAGTAATATTCTACTTCGTCTTTTGAAGAAATCCTACCCAAAGACTGATTTTGAAGA
>CAIGRT010155524.1:0-15073 GCA_903798405.1 Fraxinus platypoda
TTCGATTGGTTTTTCTGAGCCCGAAAGTTGGTTATTGGAGTCCCAAAATCTTACAGACCTAAAATAAATTCGTTGATGAAAATAGCATATTAGCGACCATTGTGTGGTTGCTAAGGCATATAGTATCACCACCCATTCCATATATCCCAATTGGTTATGAGACATATTCTCTTACTATCAAAGAGTGTTGAATCCTTTCTTAATCATCCACCAATCTTCATATGATTCACATCCTACCCAATTAGTATTGTATTAGCAACTCCTAAATAAAGTAGAATCTAATATTATTAAAGTATGATGATCTACACATTAGATTTCATGATCATATTATAAATCGAAGGATCAATTTTACAAATGTGATTGAGATATAATCCACTAACACTGATATAGTTATTCACGTGAAATTTTCATGCATTAGAATGGGCAAATTGGGCTTTGCGTCAATCAGATTAGTGGCTTGAAGGAGGATACAAGACATTCTGCAAGTGGCTGTTGCTGATGCATTTTGCTTTGAGGTTTAATGTTTCTTTTTTGGTCTTTACTTTGCAATGTTTTTAATAAGATACAATTGTATAGATGATAAGTTTAATGATCTTTATCCCTTTGCTGTATTTTCTTGGAGGTTAACAAAAATTCCTCATATACAAATATAAAATGGGCAAACTTTTCGAAAGTTTCTTACTTGTGCATACGAATGGCATCGTTCCCGGTAGTGCATAAGTGCCCTTTACCCAAAAATAAATTCACATATTAATTAGGGTATGTTAATTACCACCTCTTGATTTCTAAGTTGCACGGCTAAGATTTCAAGGACTAAACGTACCATATCTATTGTGATTTGTGCAACAATAGTGATGAATAATGTCTAATGAACGAAGAAAAATAAATAAAGAGAGATTTACGTGGTTCGACAATTGGCCTACGTCCAAGGAACAAAGCAGCTATGATTTTTTTGCGTGTGTGTATATATTTGAATAATAGGGTTACATCATATATATATACTAACCTTGACCCATATACGACTTTAGAGCGTGTACAAGACTTTAAGAAAAAAATTCAAAAACACTCATGTACCGTACTACGAAGGTGATACCCCCGCATCCCAACCTAGTAAGCGTCATTGGTAACTAGACAGTAAATTAATAGCCAAAGAGGCCGATGCCGTCTCTCCACTCCGCCATCAACCTATTTATTCCAGTAAACACGTGTTCTACTCTATATGAACAACATATTACAACAATCTCCACTTTGACGAATATCCACTTCTTAGGATAAACAATGAAAAAACATAACCTGAGAAAACAGCATCTGTGACCAATAGGTTGGGACGTCTTCTCTCTAACACCTAGAAACGTTAATTAATTTCAAGCAATATCGGTGACCCTTTTTGTCAACATCTCCACTGCACTTTCAGAAGTGTTAACTTTATCAAGTTGTAGTTCACCAATAGAAACCAATTTCCTAGTCCTGTAAAACCTCACATCTATATGCTTGGTCCTTGCATGATACACTTGATTCTTTGCAAAATAAATGAGACTCTAACTGTTACATTTCAATTGAAATCCACCTTGTTGAACACCCAACTCATTGACAATTCTTGTAAGCCATGAAGCTTTCTTGGTAGTCTTAGTCATTGCAATATACTCTACCTCAATCATAGATAGTGCAACCAGAGACTGAATCCTAGACCTCCAACAAATAGGTCCACCTGCCATAATGAATACATAGCGTGTAGTCGATCTCCAGTCATCCAAGTCCTTAGCATAATTTGAATCCACATATCACACAATTAAAGGATCATTTTATTGCCTGCTAAACATGATGCCATAGTCTTTAATACCCCTCAAGTATCTGAAAATTCACTTGACCGCATCCAATGCTATCATACTGGACTTGCCAAAAACTTACTCATCACACTAACAGCTTGTGTCAAATCCGATCTTGTACAAACCATAGCATATATCAGACACTTCACTACACTAGTAAATAGAACTTTTAACATGTCTTTATTTTCAACATTTATCTTTAGGCACTGAACAATAAACAATCTAAAATGATTTGCTAAAGGTGTATTCACTGGTTTTACATTACCCATGTTGAACCCCTCTAACACCTTCTCAACATAACTGCGATGAGATAACCCCAATTTTGCGAATTTCTATCACAAGAATCTTCTTTGCCTACCCAAATCCTTCATGTTAAATTCTCTTATCAACAAAGTCTTCAACTTGACCACGCTCATACTCGTCACAACAATCAACATATCATCGACATAAAGTAACAAGAAAATAAAAGAACCATTGTCAGGCACTTTACATAAACACAACAATCGTACTCACGTCTCATGTAGCCAATCATGATCATGTAAGAGTCAAATCACTTATACTACTATCGTGGAGACTACTTCAATCCATAAAGTGATCTTAATTTATAGACCAAGTGCTCTTGTCCAGGCTGACTGAACCCTTTTAGTCGTTCCATATAAATATGTTCTTCTAAATCTCCATGAAGAAAGGTTGTTTTTACGTCCATCTGCTCCAATTGCATGTCCAAATGTGCTAATAAAGCCAACACTGCCCTGATGGAAATGTATCTAACCACTGGAGAGAAAATCTTATCATAGTCAACTCATTTCCTCTGTGAGTAACCTTTTGTTACCAGGCGAGCCTTGAACTTTTTCCCTTCATTTACAAATGCTGCTTCTTTCTTCTTATACACCAATTTGTATCCTATTTCCATTTTCCCTTCTAGAAGCTACACCAATTTCCAAGTCCGATTCTTATGTAGAGACTCAATTTCTTCTACCATAGCAACCATCTATCTACTTTTTTCTTGGCTGAACATAGCCTCCTAAAATGTAATAGGATCCCTGCTACTGAATATAAGTACATAAAAAACCAAATCTTCAAAACCATACCTAGTAGGTGGCTTGATAGTACGTCTGGGCCTGTCTATCGCTATATTGTGATGTTCCTAATCTCTTGAGCTAGAACTCTCTGTATTTTTCACATTATTCTCTCTGAGAAGGGTCACTAGTTCCACATACACAAATTTAGGGCATGTACAAGACTTTAAGAAAAAATTCAAAAGTACCCATGTACCATAACGAGAGGGAGCTGCCCCTGCACCATCAAATCAACCTATTAAGTGTCCCTGGCAAACAGACGGTAAACTACTAGCCCAAAGGTTGATATTGTCAATCCGCTCTGTTTCGACATCGACTTATTTATTGCAGTAAATATATATTTCACTCTATATGAACCATGTATTACAACAATAACTAAAACAAATCGAACTCTAATTCTTGGAGAAACAAGTAGCTCAAGTCCATATATTGCACTAAAACAAGATAAAAATCAATGTGTTATAAAAATATAAAAAATTGTTCGAACAGACATATATCACTAAAGAAGGAGAAAAGAGCAACACTCCACAAGTCGGATGAGAAGTTATGTTTCTAACAGATGACGTGTGAAAAAATTCAAGAATCGTTTCTTTATTTCTAAAGATCATCGAACACATGATAGATAACAACTTTAAAGTTAAGAATAATCTTTTTATATATACTTCAACAAACTCTTTATTTTACTTTTTTTAAGAAAACATTTATTATTTTTCTTTTTTTTTAATTAAATTATACGTATGCAAGTGTCAATGGTCAATAAAGTAAAGATGGTGTTAATAATTCATGAAATGAAGCTTCGGAATCTGCAACTTGTTGAATGCGATCATCATAACTTGTAAGTACAAAAGTCAATCTCTTCAAACACAATTTCAAGAATTTAGAATATCTTACATTTAGAGAGCCTACTGGATGCATTATTAATAGAATTATTAATAGTGAGATACTTTTGAGTCATATATTTGAATTTAATGTGGAAGGCCCACATATTTTCTAATTTAGTCCCTGTTTGAGTTACATTATTTTTTTCATTCTCATTCTTCTACTCATTTTCAATTACACATTCTTCAAGAAAATAATATTTTTCATCACATCAATAACGTTTCCTTCTTTTTCAACCACGTATTTCCCATCACATAAAAAAATGCATTCTTAGAGAAAAAATGTGCACCAAACAGGACTTAACCAATAATTACATTTGGGAATTCTTATAAATATCTAAATTGAACTTTTTGTCCCTTTATCTTACCCCACATATTGTATACAAAAACATGCCTAATTCAAATAATGCCCCCACTACTTTATTTAAACAAATAAAATGTCCCTTTTTCTTTGTCTGGTTACTCCGTAGTTGTCAAAAACAAAAAATGCAATTATTCCTAACAATAATGATTTAATGCTCTTGTCTAATTTTCCTATCAAGGGAGTTCCCAGGCAACTTAGGTGGTCGAAAAGCTAACATGCATTTGTAAGATTCAAGAAAGAAAATGAAAAAAAAAAAAAAAAAAAAAAAAAAAAAGAATCATTACCTCAATAGTTTGTATTTAATTTTGCTTTTTTATCTGCTTTAGTGATCTAGCAAAATTGTAAAAGAATTAATGAATGTGTGAGCGATAAATTTCGTCGAATGCTGATTTGGATATAAATGTAATTTATTCTCGAACTTTATAGTCACGATATGATTAGGAAGCTTGTTATTTGGAAACTTGATATATATCATGCTACCGTCAATTTTTAACTTTTACGTAGGATTGTGACCGTTAGCTAAGTATCAAGGGTTAATAAAGTAATTAATGTTAAAAGTAAATTGAAGTTGAGTGATCTGATAAAAATTGAATGACCCAATTGAGATTTCACTGAAAGTTCAGCGACCAAAAATGAAGTTAGCTCTTTTTCCATTACACGTTACTTTTGGCTTTACACGAACAGCCTTTTTGATTGGTTAGCTGCATCATTAGGCCTAAGCATAGGTTTATTATTTATATTAGTCATTTAGATGTAATTAACGTGACATCAAATTTTAAGGTAATGACAAGTTGCTAATCTTCATTACAAAGTGTGAATCCATAGGACATGTAAATAGGATACATATATACTTGTTTAATAAGGTGGGTGGACATTATTAAAGATAAATTAAAAAAGTCAAGCGGGTGCACTTTCTTCTCAACTTACTAATTGCTACTCTACTATACGTAAATGAACTATTGAAAAATGCTTGAATTTTGAATTTTTTTCCCACTTTCTTGATGAACATGTATCGCACGAGTAAAACTTGAGAACATCCCACATGAATCTTCTATCATAGCGTCTATTCAAGAATCGCTCTTCGAAATTTGGCCAATCTTGAAATGCATATGAATCAGAAATCGAAGAACGAGACGCTTTAAAAGTAGGATGACAATTAAATGATATGCAGTTGAAAAAAAAAAATAGTTAGAAAGGATTGAAAACCTTTCCCTCCTAAGATCTTCTTATTTGTAACACAATAAGTAATTAATGCATTATATAATGAAAGTAATATAAATTTCTCATTCAAATAAGTAATCAGTAACATAAGCTTTACCTGTATTTAAGTAAGTGAAGACAAACCATCAAAATAAGTAACCACTAATTTAAAGTAACTTAAAGTTGGCATCCAATTATTAGGCTATTCACAAACCTAGTGTCGAATGCTTAGCTTGGCATCAAAGTCTGTCCTCCACCCCATCCCCCACTATGGAATATATGTGTGTGTGTGTGTGTATATGAAGTTGAGTGACAGTTTATTTCGTGTTCGTTTTGAGCAAGATTTTAAAGTTGACAAAGCAAAACTCTATGGAATGTCTCGAAAACGTTATCGAGATTCAATTAAAATAAGTTTAATTTTTTTAAATGAAATTCGGAAAATTCAGAATATTTAAAAGTTGGATTTATTTTTTAATTTTCCACCCAAATTCCTACTTTGAAGTGTCTGGTTGCTATTTTTTCTATGGAAAATATTTTCCAACTTTTAAAAATATGCCTGATTTTCTTTTTATTTTAAGGAAAACATTTTCTTTGAAGAGAGTATGTTTTTGTTTTCCTCAAAACAAGGAAAATATTTTCTTTTCTAATATATATTTTTCATATCAATTAAACACACTCTAATATTTGAAAATTACGATTAGAAATTAGACTTTATCGTGGACTTTGTTGTGGCCTTCAACTAATAATTAATTTAATTACATGCTTCAGCTAAAAATCAACATAATTGAAGTTTTTGTTCTAATATTACAAAATACTAATAAGTAATTAGAGTTTAAATTAATATTGAATATTTTTTCAAACTAAAATAGTAAAATTAATAAAAAGTTATATTTTTTTAACTTATTTTTCTTCTTGAAAATGACATATTTAAAAGTCAAATCCACGCATTTTTTAATTCGCTCCAATTTGTCTATCATTATTTCAGAATTCTTTTATTTTTCAAACTCATTTTCAACAACACATTTTCATAATAAAATATTCTTCACGTAAACTCGAAATTTTTTCTTACTTTTTAATCACACGATCTCCAAAAAGTTACTACTTCAGAATTTGTACAGGATGCTGTGCATTTGTGTGTGTTTTTTTTTTCCAACTTTAAATCTATGTTGTTGATTTCAAATTTCTGTACCAATTATGTACAAATTTTCTGTACTTGTAGACTGATTCCTATTTTAGGGACCTCATTTCTGCCCCTGAACAACCCTAATATATACAACGTAGCCGCTTAGCTCTTGATTTTATAGCTTTGACGCAGTTTTAGGGCGTGCAATGGACCCATAAAAAAGCCACTACGACAAAAGCTTTCCTCAATGGAATATAAAGAATACAAAAGCTTTGACAGCAGCGCCGGAGAGCGGTGGCCCACCACCACCGGCCACCACTATGTCCTCCAAAACAAATACTGACATCTGTGAATGATAGGACCAATAATATTCATGACCTTGATTGTTACTTTGCTAGTCTAAATAAATATATGCAATAGGGAACTGTGTCTTACCTCATTCACCTACTGTCGCTTTACATAATCCAATGGATAGGGTCATAGGGTTTAAAATTTCTTGCTGTAAGCCATTCTTTTTCGAAATAAATAAATAAATAAATGCTACACGTGTAGAATACTTTCACAAAGCAAAATTTCATTTGTTTTCGCTAAAACAAACAAAAAAATGCACCATACATGTGCCTGCGAATAATTCCAAATAGTTCTTTTAAAAAATTCAATGGCTCCGTAATAGTAATTTTTCGAAAAATGTATAATTAAAAATTAGGCAAATTTCTAGATTTACGCGTACGTTATTTTAGTGAAAGAATAACTTGTTAAAAATGAGTTTGAGAAAAAAAAATGAGTTTTTTTGTGAAATGTGGCTCAAACAGGTGCTAACCTAAATCACCACACACAACATGCCAAATAAATTTCGGAGTACCATCAATCCAAATAATAGAGTTTGGAGATAAGGTAATTTCGGAGTGCAACGACCAATTTTTCTAAACAGATAACAATACGACCATAGTTAACATCAAGGAGATATAAGCGATTTAACTCAAGATATCATAGTTTTCAGAAATGCCATACTCTCTTTGCAATATAAGCGACTTAACTCAATATGGTGACTGTTTTGAGATTTCGACTATATTAGTATTGAACAATATTATAGAAAAAATACTAATTCTAAGTATCTACCATTGTAAATTAGCTAAGTGGTAGTCAATGATTTTTGATTTATTTGCTTCTATATAACTAATCATTTGGTGACTTTAAGGTTTAATATTTTTATGATGAACAAAGGAGTGCCACTTTAGATCTAATAAAGCTCAAGTGTGGGGTTCGAAGCCGTAGCCCATACATTGATAGTTGTGACTAACTCGAGCAAAATTCATAATAAAAAAAATGTGTCAAATAATTTTTTTCTAATAAAAAGAATCTACAGTTTGTTTCTCTTAATTATTTAAACTATCATAATATATATTAGACTAAGTATCGAGCATACATTCAATCATAATAAATAATAATGTATTTTTCTATGTGTATTTCAAATATTGGGATGACGCTGTCAAGAAATGAAGATTGGGGACGAAAGCGATAAATAGATAATGTTCAAGATCACGTCTGAAATTTTTCCATTTAATTAATCATCGCAAAACCCTCCAATTATTAGCAGTAAAGATGTTACATTTTCCATTAACATTTAAAATAGAACATAGAAATATAGGTGCAATCAAATGATGCTACCTTAATTAGTAACTTGTAGTAAAGTGAAGATCATGAAAATCAATTGATCAATGCATCCAATATCTTGTGGGTGCCCTATATTCTTACAAGTGATAATTCAAATGTCTTTATCATTTTTGCCAAATTCATGAACCCAAAGGATTAGGGGATAAGGCTATATAGCTACTCCATTTCTTTATTTATTTAGCTTTTTAGGTTCTCTTAAGTATTCAAAATATGAATTAGTTACTTTTATTGGATATCGTTGCTGTGTTCAACGGAGTTGGTTGTGATTCTTGTCGTTTTACACCCTGTTTTGATGATGAAGTCGTTCATAAATTTGTTTCATTGGCTACTAATTCATGTATGAAAATATGTGAACTCGTTGTATTATGATTTCAATTTCATCTGCAGTTTGCAACGATATTAATTAATAAATTACGTTGATTTCTTGCAAAAGGAAATAGAATTCGTTGCAATAATTTAGGTTACTTATGGATAAGACATAAAAGATATTAAAAGTTAGAAAATGAAAAAGGAAAAGCATTGAAAATATTATCATGTATGTCTTACAACGATAAGTTTTGACCAACTTATGTTTGATTCAACCAAAACCTACTTGAGATGATCTAAGAAAAACTCATCGAGGATTTGCATTTAATTCCAAAAAATATCTGAAATTTGAATTGAATTCACCTTTGAAAAGAAAATTTTTAAGAGGGCTCCTCTTGAATCTTGATAGCACTAAGATTTTCAATTTGTAATATGAGTACTAAGCATTAATTTCCATAGTATTGAGGTCCCCACACGAAGTGTCCATCAAGCTATCTGTTGAAACGTCCAATGCCTCTCATTAGAGACATGACTCGTCGTAAGAAGAAAAAAGCCATTTTCCCGGACTTCATGTGATATTTTCCCTACTTCGTGCAATCTATGTCCCAGCCACCCCCTTTTCCATGTAGCTCATGCCGCTCATTCCTTATCTTTCTCTTTCCCATCACGACCCCCCTTTCGCCATCCCCGTTTTCTCTTTGTAGTCACAAGGCAGGGTGGGGAACTAGAAGATTAGTAGATAGGTAAGGGAAAAGAGAAGGTTTGATTGTTCTTTTATTTACTATTGTGGTCACTTGCCAAGCAATCAATCACACGATTTTTTGTACATGATTCATAAGTTAGGACACAAATATTACAAATTAAAATTTAAATACCAAAATTCATATAAAAACAAGTGTTTCTTACTGCTAGGATACCAATCGGCTTGCATCACTCGATAATATGACTCGAGTAATTTAACTTGAGCTGAACCTTTCTTCGAGGCTTCAAAAAGAAAGAAAAAAAGGATAAATCGAGATCAAATGAGTCGTATAGTAATAATTTAGCTCGATTTCATGCCCACTATATTTAAACTTAGAGGAATAATCCAAGAAAACAACATTATTGGTTACAATTCATTTAATTTGTAGTGATAAGAATACTTGGAAAAGATAATTACCAAGGGCCATTGGACGCCCACATTATTCGTGCAACTTGTTCCCGATCATTAGACAAACTAAACGCCAGACCCCTCAGCCAACTAATTGCCAACAACTAATTGTGGCTTAGTGGGTCCAATAATTATTTTCTTTAATTATTTTAGCTTTTTTTTAAAAAAAATAATAAATAAAAAGGGCCCGTGTGGCATGGAGAGCAAGGAATGGAATAGTTTTCCTCTCTAGCTACGACATGGCCTATATCAAGCCAAATAAGGGTTGAAACTCATCTTTATGGATCTAAATGAAACTCATTGTTTTTATATCTTTCTTATACATTTTCTTGGAATGTTTAGTCTTACTTTAGAAATAAGCATTAATAAATGGATGGTTGTATTGTCATATTTCATTCTCGGACCACTTTTTATCTGTATTAAAGGTCTTTAATCTTTACTTATTGTCTTATTAACATCAAAAGTTTTTAGCTGCATTCTTATCATTTAACCTTTCACGAATTAGTATGTTTCGTCTCAAATGCGGATTTCCATCCAAAAAGTCCGTCATGAAGGCGTAAAAAGACTTAATTGCCCTACATCAAGCTTTCTAGCGGCTCATTCAAGACGGAGGATGTAAAAAGACTTATTTTTCCCTTATTTTTAAATAAGAAAAACGGAAAAAAAAATTACAAAAATTTGACATAATATTTGCCGATCATTTTAATGCAAGCTAATAAAATATTTGGACATAAAACCATCATCAACTACTAGATGCGCAATTTAAAAGAACAAGACCGAAAAAGGTAAGAACATAATTGAGACAATAAAAGAAGATTGAGGGCATCGATTTAAATAAAAAGTAATGCAATAAAAAAGAAATTTGTGATATTAATATAATTACCTGAATAAATTTCTTGAACAAATCAAATAGGTTGCTTCTGCACAATCATTAGTGGACTATATGTGGGGACAATGTGTTTATTACACGTATAAGTAAAATCATCTACAGATGGATAAAAAAAATTAAAAATCCATTTCTTGATGGATTTTGACTCATTATCTAACAAGGAAAAAGAAATTCATCTCAAAGAAAGCTCAAGTTGACTATAAAAATATTACCAGGCAAAAGGACAGGAGGTTTATGTTAATCATGTAGACTTGACTGAGTATATTATCATAATCATGTAGACAAGTTGATATTTGTGTTGCTTGGTTTATAAAGGGGTGTTCTTGATTAGAGATTTATTCAGTTTTAATGGAAAACTATTTGAAAACCCATAAAAAAAACTCTCAAAAAGTGCACATCAACTTTAGTCAATTTTTGAAATATGTACCATGCAAAAAGTAGACAGCCTAAAAGAAATGCATTGAGAAATTACATATGAAAATAAACTTTCAATACTACATGAAAAAAAAAAAAAAAAAAGGTAAAACAAAGATTTTGTCTAAAAAAAATAAAAAAATGAAACGTCGATTTCTTCTTCCTACTTTGAATATAGTAAAAAAAATGACACGTCGATTCCTTCAATTAACTTGACAAGTAACTAAGTTGGATTGGTAAATGTTTATGCGTGACATTCATTTGATTATGTACTTTAATAAAGTAGGTACACATAGAATTATTCATCTCTTTTATTATATTTGATACAATAAATTAAACGGTAATAACATAATAAGGAACGACCAAAAGTTAAAATATTATCTGTTTTATTTTACAACGCTCCTATCGTGTACACTTTAACATCATTCTCCAAATATAATACCTTCATGTACTATTCTTAATCTCGAAAGTGTTTGGTGTTTTAACAAGACTAAAGATAATAATAACTGAAAGTAGAGACTACAGAAGCTAAATAAAAGGTCTAAAAGCTTGTTAGAGATAAAATTTGAAATTTTTTACTCACCCACCCCACCCCTTTTTGGCAGGTTTACAAATGGTTGAGCAGGTTGCTGGTTAGAGCAATATAAAACCAAAGGGCATAAGGGATTAGGATTTAAATAGAGATGGAACATTAGCAAAGGAATCTTGTGTTTATATATGTAAAAGCTTTCTTTGTTTGGTGTCCTTTTGGAATACTGAAGCCTCTTTAATCTCATCTTATGTACCTTCCACTTCCTTCTTGTCCTTGCAAACTGCTTTAATTCTGTCTTCCTCTACTTCACTAATTTGTTCTTGAGCTCAGTTTAATTTCATGGCGTTTCTCTTCGTAGACAGTTTACCACACAAGAATAAAAGATTTTGTATCGCGGTTAAGGCCTTGGAGGTTCTGCTTTTATCAGCAGGACTTATATCGACTCTGCTAATGGTTAGAGGATCCTTGATGCCTTATTCGTGTGAAATGGTTGTTTCGAGTCTAGTGGGATTTTGGAAGTCCTGCAAATGCTTCTTGTCTTCTCCTCTCTACATATGCATAATCATCAACTTTATGGTTTTGTTGATAGCAGCTACTTCCAGTCTACAACGACACGAAACTGACAATCATGATGGTGTTGTTGATGTTGATGAGGATATGCAAATCGATAAATCTCCCTTGGTATCACCGCCACCAGCACCACCACCACAGCGTAAGAACCAGAACCTGAACCAGCCTCGGGATTTGACTGAAATAGTAGTGCCACCACCAACAGCAGAAGCGAAGACAACTTTATACCGAGGTGATCATAATCCTCCACAAATTTGGCAAGATTTTATAGATCAAATTTGTGTTGATGAAAAAGTTGAGGAATTTTCATCCGGATCATTTACTGATGAAGTTTTAGCTGAAACAATAGAGAGAGCTATGAAAGAGGAGAAAGAGGTACAGTTAGAGAATAATGAAGAAGAAGATACAATGGAGGCAACATGGACGGCAATAACTGGTGGAGGAAAACAGGAGGCTACAAAGAAGCAACTGAAGAAGAGTGAAACGTGGAACATGGCACCACCAAGGAGGGCAGTGGCAGTGCAAAGCCTCGACTCCGAGGAATTGTTGCCATCAATTCCAGCATCATGGAAGGAGCTAAGGAAATCAGAGACATTTAATGACGCGGTTTCATTAAGGCGAAGAGGTGGTTTAAGGAGGGATCCTTCAATGAGTGTGGATGAAATCAACAACCAAGTTGAGGCCTTCATCAAGAAATTCAATGCCAGTATACGGTTACAGAGGCAAGAATCTGATCAGAGATTCATAGATATGATCAATCGAGGATTGTAGATTCTACATATCACTTTCTGCGTGTTTGGATAGATCTGATGAGTGAAATAATCAAGATTTTACCTTCTCTTTGTTCGTGTCGAGTACTATCGTATCCTTCGTACCAAACATACCATTAATCCGTCTGCATCTCATAAATTTTGCCATTCCTTTCATCAGGTGACATTATGTACTTTTTTATCCATATGTGCATTGTGTATGCATTTCAATAATCAAGATTGTAGAATCTTTCTATGTTGTACTACATATAATTGATGTCTGGCAATGCTTTTTATATGTATAAAATAAATTCTGAGTGCATTAACATTCTTGGTTCCCTTTATTATTCTAATAGTATTCTATTAAACGATCCCTAAAGCATCTTAACAACTACCCACCAAACATCAGAATTTTCACTTGGGAACGACATTTCAACAAAAGCATCCATGGCCATTAGAGCAGAAGTTTATCGAGCTTTTCCCGGGCTTAGTTTATTACTTAGCAGATTATCATTCTACTGGTATAGTAGTATCGTATTTGGGAGGATGCTTCCTTGTTAGCCTTTTCTCTTTGTTGTGTACTAATGACATGTTTGGTGAGCATAGTGGACACCACTACTGGATGTTGTATCTTGTTCCATTATACCATTTAGTCGTGTCCAATGTTGTGTACCGAACATATTCCAAATGAATCTAGGATGTTGTAGTCTGGTTACGAACATATTTCAAATGATAATGGGATGTAGTGTTCTGGTCTATTGTATAGTCTGGTCATGTCTAGTGCAGTCTATTGACGATACTCCAATTGATTCCGAGATTGATTGATTTATTTATTAAAGTGATATGACATAACAAACAATAATGAAGCTCCAACAAACCTTTCAGAAAATCCATCTTCAGCTGTAGGGAACAAACTAGGAAAGAAAGTAAATAATTGAATGTAGTGGTCTTAAAAATTAAAGTGAACCATCTTCTAGGCCAGTTATGCTGGCCAAGAAATTATTTTCTTCAGTTCAAGTTGTAATCTATCTAGAAGCTTTGCTTTCTTTCTTATCAGCCTTTAAGACTATGATTCTTGATAAGAAAAATAACAGTCATATCATTTGGTGGTTAATTTATCATTTATTACCTTTTCGACTCATTAATAAATAAAAAGTTCAATTCCTACAATGACTTAAGGCCAATACTACAACTTCTTGGACAAACTAAAGCACATGTTTTCAAGCAACTAAAATGTCAATTCTTGTATATATAAACATATGTGCCAATATTCGTGACTAGGGAAATTACAATTCCAATAACTAATATACGTGACGTTAGAATAAAGACATTCTATCGATCCTTTTTGTTATTGTATTAATAATGATCATCTTATTGGTGTATAAGTGTCCTACATTGATGAACTAGTGAGTATGTTACGCCTAGAATCCACGTGTACACTACGTAGGCAAGCAAACACCACATAGGCAGGGATCCACATGCCATCTGCCTCAGAATGAGTCAAGTCACGATCCTCGCTTTATATGGTACATCATCTCTTATGGTCTTTACACGAAGTTGTAACAAGGCTAAGCTTCACCTTAAGGTGAGGCCAGGTGACTTGTTAATGACAAGAAACCACGAGTCATAGATAATGGTCAAATTGGAACTGAAAGATAGCATTGTCAGCATTATTAGTCCCTGCAAATCAAAACAGAATCTTGGATGATAAAAAGGGAAATCTAAAAAGATCAAATCTTGCAAGGAAGCCTAATCCTGGACGGAAATAGACGAATTAAAGAAAGTTTACCATAACTCAACTAGGCCCAATAAACTAAATGACAACACTACATATGGTAATCTAAAGGAAGTTTACCATAATTCAACTTCGGCCAAATCTTTGCTTAGTTGTCTCTCCACACCCAATTTTCCGTACAGTTGATTTGAACATCGGAGTGCAAACTTCACTGATCCCTTTTTCTTGATTTGCCTAACTGTTTGTGTACGCATGCAAGAAACATATCGTTAGGCAGGTACGTGGTGGGGTAAAAATTGACAACAAAGTCCCATGTATTTTTGAGGTCAATGGATTAACATCTATCTGTGGAAAATTTGACACTGAAATTACTATAAAAAAACATATGGAAAAGGAATCCATGTACCTGCCTACCTATATGTTTCTTGCACCCTCAAACGAAGCCCAGAGATAAAACTTAAAGTTAAGGGCGTATTAGTAACTGATCCTTCAAATCCAATAACTATGAGTTAATCTCCTAATAAACTTCATTTCTAACTGTTATGAAACAGATCGCAAAATAATGACAATAATGAAATAAAGAA
>CAIGRT010155543.1:0-14294 GCA_903798405.1 Fraxinus platypoda
TTTTCTTCATTTTTTGCTGTTTTTCGCTCCTTTTGTCCAATTTATCCAATTTTTATCAAGTTTTACCTACCAAACACAATTAAAACATAATTAAGCTATAATTCATCAAATTTCACAACAAATATCATAATTTATTGGCCCAAATAAGTATATAAAATACACTTATCAAACACTCTCAATACTTATTTTTACACAATCTCTCGTGTATCCCTCAATATTCATTTTTTCCAATTGTAAATTAATTAAATCGCATTAGTTTTCCAAAAAAAATGAAAAAGAATATAAACACGGAAGGGTCCAACCAGCCCGACCCACTATTGGCAAGCCCATAGGCCGGTCCAATCCTCAAATCGAAAAAGGGGTCCAAATCTAGCACGAACCATAATTTTAGATAGGTCATTTCAAACCCGCAAAGGGCATGAATCGGATCTGGTTGTTGCTGACGCAATCTCGTCCGGTCCACCCACATCGCCACTTCACAGTTCTATATGTTCGCTCACATTCAGACCAAATTCATTTTTTATAAAGTATCGGACACATAATTTTCATATGAAAGTAGTTTGAACAGCTAAAATATCTCGTTAAAAGTTTTAAGTTATTAAACAAAGACTAGGTGAATTCATTTAAATTTTGTCTTGGGACATGGAAAAGTAGTTTGAAACATAAAACACGGGCCTTTGCATTCATAACATGTCAAGATTCTACTGTCATAGAAACATCGTGTGACCAACACAGGTTTGAACATCTAGAAACTTGGGATGGCAACAAAGATGAAACGCTGACCAACGCTCGTCAGTGTTGAAATGTATGCCATTCATTGGCTAAAAGTCTTTTGGATACTTTATGAGAAAACAGGGCAGATCTAGAGTACTGATTCTGATGCATATGGTGTAGATTTATTACATAAAGCTCCCTTAGCTAATCGCTGAATTGACAATTTATCTATTACTCTAATTTGACTTGTGTATCACTCACAACAATATGTACAGAACGAATATTTTTATACAAGTCTTTCTATAAAAAGAAGACAAATTAATACCACACAATCATCAAATAGTATTCTGAAAGAAGTCTAGAGAGAGAGAGAGATGGGAAGAACTCCTTGCTGTGACAAGGCAAATGTAAAGAAAGGACAATGGACTCCCGAAGAAGACTCGAAGCTGAAGGAATACATGGAGAAGAATGGTACTGAAGGGAATTGGATAGCTCTCCCACAAAAAGCTGGTATGGGAATTTCCATTTGGAATTGTCTCCCTCGTTTTGGATGATCATCTTGTTTAAATTGTTGTTTTGTTTTAGTACCTCTATTCTTTTCTGTCCGTGTTAATTGAAAACAGAAACTTATACAAATATTTGCATTTCTCTCTACAAATTTGAACTTTTAGAATAGGACGTTCAATATAGCATCAGGTGAAAGACTTGTGTTCAAGTCTCGCTGCTACATATATGAAAATTGTGTCCGCATCACGTTTTTTTTATAGAAAATGAATCCAGCCTACAAGTGAATGCGTTCCCTCTCTTATAATGGTTTAAACATTTAGATAAGATGATTTGTTATTTTTGGCATGAGTAGGGCTCAGAAGATGTGGAAAAAGCTGCAGATTGAGATGGTTGAACTATCTGAGACCTAATATTAAGCATGGGGAATTCACGGATGATGAAGAAAGAATAATTTGCAGCCTTTTTGCTAGTATAGGAAGCAGGTATTATCATCCACCAATATTCTCATTCTTTACCTTATTTTCCAAGCTCTTAACGGGACTTGACTCGATATATTACAGCACGAGCTGACGACAACGATTTTCGTTTCAATCCAAAACTCAAAGTGCAGGTGGTCAATTATAGCAGTTCAGTTACCAGGCAGGACTGACAATGATATCAAGAACTACTGGAACACAAAGCTCAAGAAGAAATTCCTTCTGGGGATGGTGCCATCTATGCAGCAGAAAAACCATCCCCAAGCTATAACTTATTCACTTAATCAGAATTCATCAGTAGAATCTCCATGTTCAACAAGCAACAACAATTATTACACCAGTAATCCAGCCAGGTCTTTCAGGGGCTATGATACCATGGCCAGTACCCCATCATATCCCCTGGAAAGCACCTGTATCGCCAGTACAGACCTCCAAGCTCAAGATGGCTATGTGGGTGTGGGTGCCATGCATAATAATCAGATTAAAGACAGCCATCTGATCATCTTTGGATCAGGTGAATCTAGTTGTAGTTCATCTGATGTTAGTTGCACTACCAACCACATTATAAGCCATGGCCAAGAGGTAGTACAGTATGATCGTGGATTCTCCAGCCATTTAAGCAATGGGATTGATGAAAATATCAAGTTGATGCTTACTAAAAATGGTGATTCAGTCAATGGATATGTTTATGAAGATTCATTGGGCTACAGTATTGAAGTGATGAAGCAGTTGGATTACACTAATAATTTCAGCAACAACCAGATTTGAAACTTTATTATAAATTATTTTCGTGTGAGACTCGTTACTTAAAAATCGACAGCAACTATATCCTTAACACATACGTTATGCAGCCTTGTTAATTTTGATATATTGAGATGCTCCGTTCATAACAAGAGTCTCGTCTCAACTACTCAAGTCTCATTTTATTTAATTTTTTTAGATAATAATATTTATATTTATGGGGGAATAAATAGTTTTCCTATTTCTTAATTGTACAATATCAACATCAGAACATGGTTAGAACCTTGGATTTCAGGCACGATATAGGTGTTTTCTTATTGTCTTCACTAGAAATTGCAGGAAAAATAAAATAAAAAATATCAAAACCCAACATGGAGAGATTCTCTTGGGTAGCATCCCAAAAGGCTCCAAGATATTATGACCTCAGTATGTTATGGCTTAGTTGATTATTGGCGAGTTTGATTTGCTCTAATGTTTTGACAAGATTAATATAATTTAGTGTCTTCAAAGAAGAAGACAGAGAAAATGAAAAGTTTACTAACTTGTGTGCATGGTTATGTAATAATAATAAATTAATGGTTGCCAGTTGCAACAATTTTCTTTTTTTAATTACTTATGATTATTACAAATCTCAGAGCACTTAGGAAAAAATTATCTAGGAATATCTTTTCTAGTGGATATATATATTTGATTAATTCTTCTCAAGAGTAATGAGAAACTTAAGATTCCACATACAGAATAAAAATGAGAATAATACTATTTATCATTATGATGATGGAACATCTATAATGTGGCAATTTATGTGAAGTAATTGGATTGAATAGGGGGGGGAGAAATAAATGTGAGGGATAATGAGTTACCACATCACCGATGTTCTATCATCATCATGATAAATAGCATTACTTTAAAAATAATGACGGGATGATAGTAACATCAAGTGTCACAGTTAAATACTTCCCCAGAATTTGTATGAAGTAGCTGACAGATATTTATTTACAAATGCACAAACAAATGGTTAGAAAAGCTTAGTAATTATTTACAGGAAGTCCCATTGCCAATAGACCTTGTCTACTATCCCTCCACCGCTCCGAACAGCAAGGTGAAGAGTCTCAGAAGCTGGAGGAACTCCCCAAAGCAATGGCACTGCTACTGTCATGGTTAGCTTTTCATGCAACCCGCCCTTAGTTGCTTTCTCTGCAGCCACAACCTGAATTTTGAACCAGCCCAGATGTTAAAGGTATAGTTTATCATTATGAGTTAAATAAAAGTATATAGCTGACCAATGGTAATCATTATAAAAACCGGTGCAATCTCAAACTTGAATCTGTCTAACTTTCCACAGTTCTTGTCTGAACTGATCTCTTATCCAACCAATAAATAAAATTACCATACCGCCATGCAGGTTCAACAATAGTAGTGGATCAGTAAATAGCTCAAAAAAGCACATGGCACATACCGCCTGAACAGCACAATCCAGCAATCGAGTAAGTTACCCCCATCAGCACAGGTCATTATAGAAGAAATGTAGATAACTAAGACCAACAACCCTTGTAACATGCAGGGAGTAAATTTAGTTTTTCCTTGGCATTTCATCATGTGCAACACCATTTAGCCATAAGCCCTCGGAAGATTACATTGATTATTAAATTGACCCCCAAACATAATAACAGTCTTCCAAACTGTTATTCTTGTAAGCAAACCTTAAAGAGAGGAAAAAGATGCGATAGAGATCCAAATAGATGTTAAGATTTACCAAGTTTATCGCATCAAGAGGATACCGGCCGCAGTATTAGAATTGGCTAATTTCAATTTTCTGAATACTAAAAGCTCATCTCCCATCGCCAAACAAAAAAAATAGTTTATAAGCAATCAAGCCACTTTTTATCCACACATTTAAAGGGACCCGCAAATACTAACAACTTATCCACTACTTATTTCTATCTATTTATAATTTGAATAGTTTATAAACACTTCCCAAACATGATTTAATAGTCGCTAGCCTTGATTTATACCATTTAGCTGCAAGATTTATAGAAAAAAGAAGCCAAACTATAAAAGTTCCTCTGGAGGAAAGAAATACAATAATAGTTTATGCAAACTTTTGTCTAAAAATATAAAACAGAGGATTGGGAAGAAATATGAATATTTTTTGCCATTGAGTGAGAAGATGCTGAAGGCCTAACTCCTACTCTTAGTCAAAAAGACCTGAGCCAGTAACCAAGGTTCCAATCTGCTACAATACACATTCTTCCCAAAGAAATTCTAAAAGATAGATGCTAGAATATACCTCCCCACCGTGCTCCAGAACAGTATCTTCCACAACATCACTGAGCATCTCAACGGAGCGACAGAAGCCGAAGATACAAAGTCTTCTGCCCATATCAAGTCCCTGGCACAGACCAATTCCTTCACATGTCATAAATGATTGAAATGCCAAAGATTTATCCTTAAAAACGTATAAGATATTTTTACATTTGTTGCTGCGATGTCAAAGAGTGCACCCAAACATAGACCTTGACTTGGATCCATGTAATTACTTTCCTGAAACCGTTGAAATCTTTGTGAAATTTTAACCTTCCCTTGCTTTTTCTGCATGGTAAAACTACATAAAGAGTTAACTAAAATTTTTTATTCGTTAAGAGATGAAGGGTTGGAAGAGTGAATATGAAGCGTAAAGATAAAGTAAGAAACATACATTTAAATTCCTTATGCCAATATGCTATTATTGCTTTTTTCGTGTTTCGGTGTTGCCATATGCAAAAAGGAAGATAATCATAAAATGGCAGAGGCAAAAAATGGAGCACATTGTGTTTTGCAATGATGGTAATGTCACGCTTAAGTTTTTTAGCTCTTTTTTGTGATAAGCAAATAAAACATGTCGTAAATTATGCTTACGATGTAATGCACCAGAAAGCACCACTAAAAGCTAGCTGTTTTGATCTGGAATATCATAAATGGTAATGCAGAAAAACATTTGACCATTGGCTAATTTTCCAAGGATTGGAAACATCAAAGATCATTTGCTTATAACCAAAAATATATGTGGTTTTACATTTAAAATCTGATAAATCGTAATTTTTTTAAATATCTACTTACTTAGCACAACAAATCTTATTACACTAAGAATATCTGCCAAAATTTGAATTTTCAGTAAACGGTTTTCATTATATATGATTTAACATTTAAGTAATCATAATCCCAACCGTTTATATAATCCAAAATTATAGAGTAATACTATTCATCATTGTTTAACACCGATGACATTACTTGTGTCGTTAAATTACAGGTTTAATTAAATATAAGAATTTATGATTCATTTACTACGACTTATCACATGTTAACATCTAGACTGATGATGTGACACCATTGGTGCTAAATAGTATTATGCAAATTATATGTGTGTATTGCAGAAAGAACATACATCAGAAGAAGAAATACGCCGTGGGACAAGGTTCCCTCCAATTTGAATCAAACCATCAGCAGTAAACAATGTGACCCTCTCCTCTGGAACCCACTGTATAGCTGAAAATGGAAGAACCAAAAAGATATACAAATACAAAATCATTCTGCAATATTCATAAAACTACCAAGAAAGTAACATAGTTGAACTAGAAACCTCGGAGACTTAACATAATCAACATAAAGTAGATAAATAAGCTCCATATTGACCTGCACGGTTATATCCAAACCACAGAAATTTCCCCTTGCGAATCATTAGAAAATGGACTTATCATACATAATATTCGAATGCAATTAAATATAATATCAATTCTGCCACCCAAATTTCAATCCTCAAAACATAGAAACAAGGAATTCAACATAAAAATAATCAACCATGCCCGAGAAACAAAAAACTAGGGGGAAATTGAAAAACATACAAGAGTCTCCAGCATCGGGAGACTCCCAGGGAAAGAACCCAAAAACATCTCCATCGCCAAGAAAATGACCTGAACCGGAGGCTTTAGCAATAAATCGGAGGGAACGGTATTGAGGACGATGCGGAGGAAATCTACGGTGAGGGAAAGAAGTGGAGGGACAGGAAATGGGTTCCTTGGGGAGGGGAACTGAGGAGAAGGTGGAAAAGCACAGGGCAGAGGTTTCAGGCATGGTTATGGAAAGAGGAGAATCTGATGAATTGAATCTTTCTTGATGAAAGAGAGGAGAGGAAAATGGAAAGGAAAAAGGAGGGGAAAAGAATTTGGTGCCACATATTTTGGACAAAACGACAATTTTCTACATCGGAGGCGGTCCAAAAAGGTTGGTTATTCCTAAGCTTTGTTGGTAGATTTTTTTTTACTTTTTTTTTTTTTTCCTTTTGTCTTCGGGAAGATGATTTATTTGTTAATTTTGAAAGATTTAGGAGTCTTACTGTAATTTTTATTTTATTTTTTATTAATTTTATTTTTTGTTATTTATCTAAAGATGGGATAAATTAATCATTTTGTATGGTGAGACTAGATCGATGGATGTGATTTACAGTTAAGTGAAATGATGGATGTCCCGAGTTAAAGAAATGCAGAAATTAGCAATATTTTGTAAGGGTTAATGACGAAAAAATAAAAAACCGTAAATAAAATTCACGTTTTTTAACCTTTTGAATTGAGTTTGATCTAGTTTTGAGTTTCCATTAAATTGGAACGGTCTACTTTGATTGTGCCATTTCCGAGTCCAGAATCATAGATTTCATCTGTGAGTACGAGTATCTATTAAGAGGTGATTCTATGGTCTATCATTAGAAACTTTCTTTTGGACATGTTCACTTGATATTAGAGTTCTTATTCAAAAAAAAAAAAGGTTGGTCTTGGCTTTCGAGATATCTGTTTTGAATAGGGAAATGCCAAAAAAGTTCACTTGGAAACTGAGGATAGAAAGTTCCAAAGTTTTCAACTATCTCGGAGCACATAATTTTAATAAGGAGCATAATCCAAAATTATGGTATGTGCATTCATATGCGTGACCAAGCTTGAAGTTCGTTTTTTCTCCTTTGCTATTGGATTTATACACTTATCTGGATCGTTGAATGTGATTAATTGTCATTAATCTCCATGACTTATGGCTTAATTTATTGTTAATTTTGTTTGTTTGGTAAAACTCGAGAAAAATTGGGTGAATTTGAAGAAATAAAGGAAAAACGAGCGAAAATGAAATAAATTCAAAGTTCGGGGACCAAAATGCCAACATCCAATAGTTGATTCGGACCATGAAACAATGATTGAAGATCACATATGATTAATTGGATGCAACTAGAGGTCAGATGAACGAAATATAGTTAAAGTATTATCACAAATTAATTTTCAGCCGAAAAAGTTATACTCCAAATCTTCAGCCTCGGATTGAGAATCATTTTTAGGGTAACAAATGTTCGAATTGGAAAATTTCTATTTCTAAAAGAATTTTAGTCCTTTGAATTATCTTTCCAATACATTTTGAATCACCTCATTAGGTATCGAGAGAGAAAGTAACGACCAAAATACCGAAAGGCTACTCAAGAACAACACCACGCGAACCGCCACACGCGAGACACCAAATTTCTTGACCCAGGAGCAATTCAGCATGCCTGCACGGGCTCAGTAGTGGCCAGATTTTCTGCTAACTAACCAATTTCCTAACTCTTATTGGTAACAACGTTGAGACGATTTCTTGACCTAAATTCGACCTTTATAAATACAAAACTTGGGAGAAACATTGAAAAAAACTCTCTCTTATCTCTTCATACATAATAATATTATCAAATTCATCAAGAACAAGAGACCATTCTTCACTTTGGAGAGAGAAGACCAAACTCTAGCTAGAAATTGAAGTCAATTACATCAAGATTTTGAAGAATTCAACCTTGAAATGAAGAATAAGATTTCTTACATTCTTTCATGACATCAGGTGATGATTTTCCATTATTCTTCTTGTAATCTTTTAAAAGCATGCTAGACTACATCTATTTTTGTATTGGATGAAAATGAACTCTATTGTTTATTTGTTTTAATTCAAGACTAGTAATTTAATTTATTTATTGTGTTTCTTGATTAATTTTGTATACACATTTGATCATCAATTAGATAATTAGTTGTTTGTTATAGTATTGAAAAACTCACAGTAAGTTTAAAACACGGCAAAAATAACATATGTGTAATAGTTATTAGGAATAATATTTATCACATATGCAATCATATAAATAATCTAAAATTTAATGCATTTTAATCATTCGAATTTGAACTAGGAATAAATTCAGGTCATGATTAGCATATATTTAATTTGTTTTGGAAAAGAAAATTATATATCATAGATTTATCGATTGTATAGAACCCATAAACAGAACTAAATTACAAATCAAGAATGAAAATATATAGCAATAGGCGGATTCAAACTCTAATACAATCATCCATAATTTTGTCGCAGAAATCTTTGAGAATCTTTGATATCGGCCTCGAAAAATCAACCAAACAAACACTAATCAACCGGCTCGACCCAACAATCTTTAACACATTTGGTTGCCTCAGTTTTACCCTCACAAAGGAGACACTTGATGTTCGTATTTGCAAGTTACATATGGAAAAAGGAGAAGAAGAAAACAATGGTTGAATCTCTCTCAATTCACCCCAATACAGGCTGCCCTTTCACCCCTCTTTCTGCTGCCTCTCTCAATCTCTTCTCTCTCCACACTCCTGCACAATACACACCCACATTGAAGAAAAACACACGACTATGTGCATATAAGCATTAGGTTTAGTTTTAGGCCAAGACTCGCTCGTAATAGGCCAAGTTAATGGGGCTAACAATAATCAAATCCATACATTAACCAAACTGCCAACCCAACTAAAACTTAAGCATTCCAAAGGTGTATTAATTGTTTCCGAGTCGAGCCGTCACTTTGGTATCGATAAAATATCCAACTTCATTTTATCGTCATCGCTCGAATTTATTGAGTATTAAAAATCCCAACAAATCTCCACATTGATACCCAATCAACAAGCAAACAAATAAAACATAAAGTTTATACTTGTATAATCAAGGTAACCAATAAAATTGGTATCAAAGAACTTACCTTATGTTTCGGACCCGAAACACATACCATACCTACTCAATGTACTCACCAGGGCTAATGTCAAAAAACACCTAAATAGAAGCAGATAATAACAGCAAACAATCAAGAGCAAATAATCATGCGATGAATATATAATATAGGATAATCCATAGATATATTCAAAAAATACGTTCACACGGAACAATAGATTAACACCAAATTAATCAATCAAACGGTCGAAACACATACGCAACAAATGCATAAATGACCCCACGAAAATATCTCACCACACTTATCATATCACATTCCATGTTGCTTACACCTCAACAACACATATCTCACCTCATCGCCTACCATGCTCATTAGATTGATCACTTAACTCATGTCTAACTGATAGACCTCTATAGATCCTAAGTCTTTGGGATAATCCTCTATCAACATATCACTTCTCACAACCTAAATAGATAATGGGTCTCCACTTAACAGAAGTGATAGAAGTTTCTCTCTCACAGTCCACCCGATCAGGGTCTTCTCACGGATAAAGGATTCCAACATTTAATCACATCTCCACTCGTGATCCAAATGTCACAATCCACATCATCGATACAAACCACCAATGTACCCCGAGGCATCTATACTCCACATCGCCAATAGACATACTACACACTGTTAATGCATCTTAACCCATTATACATACAAACACATTACACAAAATAATCAGATTGCTCTCAAATTCATGCAAATGCACCTATCAAACATATTGAAACGTGACATATAACCATGCAATAGATTTAAAAAATCACACTCATGCAGAAAGAATTACATGCAGATGCACATAATGTAACCAGATTTACTTTCAATAAACCTCACTCAGGTCATAACTCGACCCAATAGCCACATTCGTCTCACCTCTCTCCTTATCTTTCATTTTATTATCATTCTTAGGATAGCCTATTTTTTCATGTCCAAATTTACCGTAGTTAAAACACATCTTACTTTTCGCACTTGGCTTAGACCTACATTTGCCATCAAAAGTTTTATGAAAAACCTTTTCGTTTTGTCAAATTTAAAAAAAATCATATTTTTCATTAAAGCAACACAACTCAAAACGTGTTGTCTTATACCAAAAATGCACAAAACACAAAATGTAACAAATTCACACAGAATGGTAGAGCAAAACCTTTCTTAAGGTCACATGTAATTCTAATAATGAAAAATAATTAGTGACAAATTCACAAAGAATTTAAGGCAAATAATTAACAAGAAATTCTTAGGTCTAGTAACATGCAATAGTTACCCCTTCATGATAACTAAAACCTAACGCCACCCTAGATGACTTCTAATGCAAAAATAAATGATTTTGCTACACAAAAGTCTTAATTGCAATAACAAAAAGAAAGAACATGATACCGAGCGGACCACGTCTGAAGGTCTGTAAATATCAAGATATACGAATTTATACTTTAGGACCACCACTATTCGTCATAAAGTCTCCAACAATCGCAAGAATCAATCAATCACGATCGAATTCCGAACACGTAAAGAACACAATCATCCAGACTTCGTTGTATAACATGAAACGGAAAACTAACAACACCAAAATATCAAGAAAATGTTAGGAACAAATTGCCTGAAGACACTGTCACCAAAAAACCCTTCACGGGCCCTTACGTGCCGCCACTAGTGACACGCGCCTGATCGTCGGGACCGCCTCCACCTGCACGTCTCTCCGTGGTCTCCGTTTCACCACCAGGTCTCTGGATTGGCCGAAAATCACAAAAAAAGTCCGATTTTAGGCAGTTCTCTAACAGTTTTTTGATCTGTTTTTCTGCTTCGTTTTAAGCAATTTTCAAGTCGATTTTTTTATCAGTTTTTCAAGCCAAATCCACCACATTAAAGCTCTAATACCAATCGTCACGAAAATCTTCAAGATATCTCTAATATCGGGCTCGAAAAATCAACCAAACAAACACCAATCAACCGGCTCGATTCAACAATCATTAACACCTTTGGTTGCCTCAGTTTTACCCCTACAAAGGAGACACTTGGTGTTGGTATTTGCAAGCAACATATGGAGAAAGGAGAAGAAGAAAACAATGGTTGAACCTCTCTCAAGTCACCCCAATACCGACTGCCCTTTCACTCCTCTTTCGGCTACGTCTCTCAATCTCTTCTCTCTCCACACTCCTGCACAATACACACCCACATTGAAGAAAAACACACGCCTATGTGTATATAAGTATTATGTTTAATTTTAGGTCAAGATTCGCTCATAATAGGCCAAGTTAATGGACTAACAATAATCAAATCCATACATTAACCAAACTATCAACCCAACTAAAACTTAGGCCCTCCAAATGTGTATTAATTGTTTCTGAGTTGAGCTGTCAATTTGGCGTCGATAAAATATCCAACATCGTTTTATCGTCATCGCAGGATTTATTGAGTATCAAAAAACCCAATAAATTTGATACAAACCCTAATTTTACCGCTTTTTTATAGCTTGTTTGAGCTCTATTATTTTCTAAGAATGTATTTTGGAATAGTAGATTGATGAAGAATGTGTATGTAAAAAATAAGAAAAAGTTTTGGATTTGCGTGTAATATTATTTTATTGAAGAATGTGTGGTTAAAAATAAGAGAGAAAAAAATATATTTTAGAAAAAATGGGAATCAAACAAGGGCTTAGATTGAATTAAAATAATTACAAACTCAAATTCTCTTTAATTTACTTAATTCGAATTACATACATAATTAATAAACTTTAATTGAAAATTATTCTCTGTGGGACAATACTCTCAACAATTTCGTATGCTTACGAGCTTCGCACGAACATGATTCAAGATGGTTAGTTGATCGTCATTCTAAGGTTCGTTTCTTGTTGGATAATTGGATCTTTAGCCACCTATTGATATTGATGATGTTTACTTTGACACGAATTGGGATCTTCTTACTCTTTTCAATCAATCTTACCTCGCCATTGCTGCAGACATTAAGGGAGTTGTGTTCAGCAACGATCCTGGTCTCCTTGTTCAGTCATGCTCCCTAGATGGGGGGTAGTGATTTGTGCAAAAAGCTTATGCCTCTGCCTGAGGTTGAGCTCTAGTGAGTTGGGGTAAGAAAATCTAAGACGTCGAAACATCTGTTTCTGTTATGCTTCTTTGTTTTAAGGTTATGATGTGTCTTATTATCTGCACTTGGACTTCACATCTAACTTTGGCGGGTTGCTACGTAGGATTTCTCCAGTTTCCAAATATGTGCTCTTTGAAGAGATTCCATTGTTTCTGCCTTCTAGGTTGTACGAATTCTACGAAGTTGTACTATCTTTGAGGAAGTAGACCAACTTTTTGTTGTGGGATTAGCAATCTTTTTGCTATCCATTTGGGATGTAGATTGTAAAACATGATTATTTAAGGTAGAATTTAGCAACCGAAATCAGTTGCAAAAACAGTTGGAATCTTCTACTATATGGAGCATTAGTTAGTTAGGTAGTTAATAACCATTTTTTATACCTCTTTGTGTCTATAAATACCTGCATTAGGAGTGGTGAAAGGGAGCAACTCGAGAATGAGAGAAATTCTGTAATTCTGTAATAGGACGTGGAGATTGGTGAGGAAAATCTGAAATTCTTCATCTGATTCATATTATATGAATGAAAAGTCTTGGGAATAAAAGGCGGAGAAAGTTACCTTCCTGTTTTCAATCCGTTCTCTGTGTTTCTTCTTGCTGGTTTCAATTTTATTTCTCTGCTAGTTTATTCCTCTGTTTCTGCTGCATTTTCTGCTGTTTTCTGAACCTGTCTTCTTCTCCATATCAATTTTGCTGGTGCATTCTGTGCTGCCTGACATTCTGTATTAAGTTCAGACTTAGAGCAAGCCATTACATCCCAACAATTGGTATTAGAGCTGGACCTTGACAACCTGAAAAAGGGCTGCAAATCAAGTCTGAAATTCTGTTGTTTTCTTCTTCTTCCTAACTTGTTGTACACATCATTTGTAAAGAAAGATTCCTGGCCAGAATCTTAATCACACCATGTCAACATCCAAGTTTGAAGTGGAAAAGTTTGATGGCAAGAATGATTTCAACCTATGGAGGGAGAAGATGATGGCACACCTTGGCAATCTTGGATTAGAAGAAGCCTTGAAAGAAAAATCTAAAACTGAGGCTTCAAACTAGGCTGACACCTTGAAAAAGGCAAGAAATACCATCATCCTTAGCCTCTCTGATAAGGTTTTAAAGAAGGTTATCAAAGAGAAGACAGCCTTTGAAATGTGGAGTAAACTAGAGGAGATTTACCTGACTAAAGCTTTGCCAAACCGAATCTATTTGAAGCATAAGTTCTACAGCTTCAAGATGGATGAATCCAAGTCAATTGATGATAATATTGATGAGTTCAAAAAGCTGGTTTTAGATTTGGAAAATCTTGAAATCGAGATTGAGGAAGAAAATCAAGTCATTTTCTTGTTAAACTTATTGCCACCAGCCTATGATCATCTAAGAGACACCATCAAATATAGCAAGGAATCATTGACCCTCAAAGAAGTTGCTGAAGTTGCCTACTCAAAGGAATTGGATCTGAAATTGAATGGAAATCTTGCCAAGATGACTGGAGAAGTGCTGAGTGTGCGAGGAAGGAAAAAAAAAAGAGAATGTGCTGGATTTGTCATCAAGAAGGACACTTGAGGAAGCATTGTCCATAAAGAAACAAGAGATGGCTAAAGCAAGAAAACAATAAGCAAGATGGAGACTGTGCTCATGCGTTTGGAGATTGTGAAGAAGTTGAAGTATTTGCTATAACAAGTGCAAACCACAACAAGGTTTGGATAATGGACTCAGGC
>CAIGRT010155545.1:0-13204 GCA_903798405.1 Fraxinus platypoda
AAAAAAAAAAAAAAAGGATTTTTTTTTACTACAACATGATATATATGATTTACTTGAACATGTGTGTTGTGACCGAGTGTGAGTTTAATTGATGTATTGTAACATGTTTTTCATTACTTTGTTTAGGTTTATATAGAGTACTTAGTATAGGTTTTTTTATGTACCATCTGCACTACACACATTGTGATCTTGTGAGTGAGTCTTAACTGCGTGTGTGAGATTTGTGATGACCGTCATCTGTTGGTAAGGTGACATTGAACATGGATTGACCTTAATTTAATATATCTAAGCTCTAGTATATCCCCTAAAATAAAACTATATCTAACCTGATATCATATGGTCAACTAATTTGGAGTTATCGGCCCAAAACTTTTACATGGGTCATCTTAGTCGCTTAATAGAGAAGATTCTGCACATAAGATGTGAAAAATTGAAAAAAAAAATAATGAGCTGAAACAAAAATTGTGCTAAAATGAGCTTTATTTATATGTGCTAATATGCATTATTGGTTTGACTTTCATTAGTAGGTAATAAACTTATTTCATAGTGATATTTAACATGTCATTTCTCACAAATTTAAGGTTTGGAGTATTGATCACAAGGAATTAGTGGCACTTTACACGCGAGTCATTTATACAATTTATTCCATTTAGACTTGAGTTGAGGATGTGGGAAAGTTTACTGACAATTGATTATGCTTGTGTATGATATCAACTGCATCTTTCAGTTATTATATATTGTTGATATAGTTTCCTTCGTCATTTGTGACAAAAAAAAAGGGAGAGGTGATGGGCATTTTAGTAAGGGGGAGATTATATTATTTCATGATAATATTGGGAGAGATGATAGTATTTCAATTGTTAGCTTTTTTGAATTTTGATATTTTATGATATTAATGTTTCAATTGATGTTTTGATTAACATTAGTATTATTTCTCAATCTAACTAGAATATTTATGATAGTTTGTTTCAATTGTTTCATGTTTTACGTGTTTTTACACTTGCAATTTGAGTTGGCGATTTCAGAAAACAGGTTTAATAAGGAATACAAGAGACGTATATTTAGTTTAAGTTTAAGTTTGAGTAGATTAGTTTTTGTTTNATATTTATGATAGTTTGTTTCAATTGTTTCATGTTTTACGTGTTTTTACACTTGCAATTTGAGTTGGCGATTTCAGAAAACAGGTTTAATAAGGAATACAAGAGACGTATATTTAGTTTAAGTTTAAGTTTGAGTAGATTAGTTTTTGTTTTTACTTTCTTGACTTGTATTGTAGTTTTGTCACAGAATGTCAAATGGAGAGATTGTTATGTTTTTACTTGTATTGACAATTTTTTAGAGAAAAGAATTATTATAAAAGAGTTGTAAAAGTCAAGAAATATTTTGAGATGTTGTATACATGAATTAAGAGTTTTTGAATTTGATTATGGAACATGAAGAAAGAGTTGTCGGATTTTCGCTAGCATGTCGCTTAACTGATACTCGAGCGAAAGAAGTAAAATCATTATTGCCCGACTCTCGCTCGAGTGACACACATGCCGTTTGCTTGTCGCTAGCCTAGCGCTCGACCGATAGTGTTTTTTCGAGAAATCATAATTTACGATTTTCAAGAGTTTCTATCATATACTACTCAAATACCTCCTCTTATAAATACCCAATGCTCATTACGTTTTTGTAAGTGGTTGATCATTATTTTCTACTTTCATATCATTTCTTTGGAGATCAATCAGCAATTCTACATCTTGAAATCAAACTACAAGTTGAAAAAAATATCAAAATCATATAATCCAAAACAACTATTTCCTAGATATAATTAGGAAAGTATTTTCTCAATAACTTTCAGAGGTTGCTGAAGATTAAGGGAGGTTGAACCAGAAACACGGGAGATAAACAATTCCAAAAGATCGGAAGCAGGTATGGATGAAGCATGTTCCAGCGGGTCTTGAAGATTGGAGGAATAGTGAATCTAGTGGGTTTTCTAAGCTGGATCATACTATAAGTACTTATTGTTTATAGTGGATGTTACTGGTTTGGTCCCGAAATTTTTACCAAATTAAGGGTTTTTTTCCTTCAACAAATCTTGTATTATTTACTCCTTTATTTATTATTGTATAAGATAACTTGAATTGATTAACTAAACATTTAAAACAATTAGAAAGTAAATTGTTACTTTTAGTTGGTAATTTTAATTTCTCATTATTCACCCCTTCACCCCTCTAGTTGATTTTAGGTCGAACTCGTAACTTTCAAATAGAGGCAAAATATGTAGTAGTCAAATGAACTCGTTGACTTAAAAAAATATATGTAATTGGCTCTCAAATTAATTAACAAGAAACTTCACATTTAAACTTGGATCACCTCACATCTCTATAAGTTTATTTGTTCATGGCCTTATGTGTGTAGAACCACTAGATCTAAAATGTCATTCTTAAATATTGTTACATGCATATAATTTAAATCTTATATTTAACATATCTCCACATGTGTAGGCGATATTGTTTTTTTTTTAAATTAAAACCTTACACAAGCACAATTTTAACACATGGGTGGTGACTAGATTATAACTCTGGATCTTTGTTCGCTCTTATACCTTATTGAACAATTTGATCTAAAAAGGTAAAATTGTAGAGTTAGCCGCGTTATGTCATTCAAATCTTAGCCTCTATTTGGAAAACATCATATAAAGTCAAATTTCAGTTTTAACCACTTTAAAAACTATTACTTATTATTATTCACATATTTCGTGATCCCCATCACCATTCCTCTTAAGAAATTCCTAAAAAAAAAAAATAGTAATAATCAATCCCGAACCAAGGCTATCTTCAACAATGTGGAGTTCCTTTATGCCTTGAATTTCTTGTTTTCCTTACCTCTATATGTGGCTTTGATCACAGAGGAATTGTAGGAACTGTTTTGGAGAAGGTTCCAACAGCATCCTCGAGAAATTTCCACCTTTTCATACCTCAATTCCCAAAGGTTTTAGCACTTTTAGAAACTTGCAAATGTCCGAGCACTCTGAAAATTCCATTTGCCTTTAATAGAGAGAGAAGAGTATAATGTAAAACAATATTTTTTCTAGCTTTTTTTTTCATTTTTTCCAAAATATCTGTGAACATTTATGCTGGTTACATGCCAGATCATGACTAAACCTATGTATTAGAGAGCTTTTATTCGGTTCCCCCTATTTTTATTAACTACTATTATTTTAAGTTTTGTTGTCACTTTAAATATTGGGTTTTAAGCAAAAATTATACACTCAAAAGAAAACACACACATACTGCCCCCCCACCAGTCTAATCTTGTGGCATAGATTTTTCTCTGTAATTATTTTCCTCTTGTAATGGCAACAACGTCAAATTCTCTTGTAATTGGAAGAGTTATAGGAGATGTTATTGATTATTTCTCCACAATAGTTCAAATGTCTATCACTTACAACTCCAAAAAGCATGTCTACAATGGCCATGAGTTGTTTCCTTCCACAGTGAGCTTTAAACCTAAGGTTGAGGTTCATGGAGGTGATATGAGATCATTCTTCACTCTGGTATATATCCTCCTATTCTTCTATAAACTTGTATTTATTTTTTTGCATATGCATCATTCTTACATACAACAACAAGAAACTAAGTCTAGACCCGATAAATTTAGAGTCGGCTACAATAATTCCCGAAAATTTGGAGTCTGTTTACGTGAATACATTTTTTTTAGTCTATTGGGTTCATACATTTCTGATATACAACAGCCACAATCTAAGCCTTAACATTCCACATAAATTTCAACTTGATACATGAAGCTTTTCTCCTTTTATTCATCTCTTGTAATTTTTCATTGCTTTAGGTTTGTTAACTTCTTGCAGATTATGATAGACCCTGATGTTCCTGGTCCTAGTGATCCCTTCCTCAGGGAACACTTACACTGGTATGCTCTACAGTTCTCTCTCAAATGCAGTAAATTATAACATCAAAAGGAAAAAAAGTTGACTAACCCGTCATAGGATATGTACCTATGCAAAAGCAAGATAAAAATAATTCACAAGACTGGAATTAATTAACTAGGGCTTTCTTTGGATTATAAGAATAATTAGAGTAACCCAGCAGCTCGTAAATTTGCATTATTTTGTTGAACCATCTTATTAATTTTACCAGTTCAGATTCATGCTTGAAACAGATTTTTAAAAAAAATGATGTAAAGAGGTTTCTTGGTATTTGAGTTCTACAAAATTAACTGAATTAAGGAAGATGAGAAGAAATTACACTACACATATGTAGCTTTCTACTGACAACCTTAATTTCTTGGTTGGATCGTGCTACAGGATTGTTACAGACATTCCAGGCACAACTGATTCCTCATTCGGTATGTGTTTTACTCTAACGTCTGAAAGTTTAAGCTAATAGAGAACACGTCTTATCACGTACATGTCAGATTCATATAGCCAACAAACACACAATTTTCATATAGGAGCGACCCTACCCAGTATCAATGACCTCTCGTTGAATAATTTTACGCAGGAAGAGAAGTGATGAGCTATGAAATGCCAAAGCCGAACATAGGGATCCACAGGTTTGTATTTGTTCTCTTCAAGCAGAAAAAAAGGCAGACAATGGATGCACCACTTTCCAGGGATAAATTCAACACCCGAAAATTTGCAGAAGAAAATGAACTTGGCCTTCCAGTGGCTGCTGTGTTCTTCAATTGCCAGAGGGAAAAAGCTGCAAGAAGACGCTGAAAATATGCAGAAAATACTAAGAGCTCTGCCTGTACTACGTAGGTTGACTGTTATCTGGAATTGCTAATAATTAATCCACTTCTTCTTCGTCAAAAGTCCTCATATCCAAATACCACAATCAACTTGTAATAGTAAGTAGTAACTGTTCCAAATTTTATAATGTTGCTTTTGTTATTATCCACTAATGTTTGATGAAAAAAGAAAAAAAAATGTATACATTCTCTGAATTGTCGGGATTTCTCTATTGCGATTTATATAATTAATCCGATTCGAATTTGACCTTGATATTTGATTTGGTAATGCTATTGAATTTTGAAAAGAACTTTAAAACATATTCTAGAATTAGTCTTTGATGTTGACTATGGTCGCTGATTTTGTTACACAATAAAAAGATCATTTCCAATATAATCAAAAGTGACTTTGTTTCATGTGGTAAATGTTAGTATATTCCATTGCTATTGCATTCGTTCTTTCAAATTAATATTAGGAGGTAATGTAGGCATGTGTAAAATCAAGAAGCATCTTGTATTGTCCGCTAACTGCTTGAGTAAAAAAAATGTTGGTTAAACCAGAATTTATTTATGGAAAGGAAAATGAAATTCTTGTTTGATAACAGTAGAGAAAAATGGAAGGATTAAAAAGAAAAAAATTATATAGTAAAAGGAAATAATATTTGAGTAGGTGAATGAAACTTACTAGAAGAGTCCAGGGTCGTTTTTACAAATTCACGGCATTGCATTGAGAAATATTGTGCTTCACATCCCGAGCAAGAATTTGGGTAGCCAAGCGGGTGAGAATTCATGGAGGTCACGAGTGAGAAATATTTTGGAGCTACCAAATTTGCAGGGATTGAAGTGCACGAAATGGAATAGCGAGCTCACTGGCCAATAATAAAATGTTACTTGAGCATTATGTACACCTAAATGTAAATCTCGGTGTACGTCTTATACTCTATGGATCTTGAAAAGACATTAAATTGCCATATATTGTCATTTTGTAGCTGGCAAACGTTCAAAGATCCCTGAGAAAGTCAGCTTTAAAAAGATATTATTGACGGTCTTTAAATGTGCATTTTTTAGGGTTTTGTTTCACTCATTACAGGTAAATAAACTGTTTGCATGTACTGATGTACCACTGTTTATTGCTGACTGACCAATTAAGCATAGGCACAGCTAACTCCTGCAGATCAGTTTAATTGGTGTTTTTACTTGGAATAACATATCTGCAATCAACACGCGAAAGGTCACAATAAACAAAAAACAAATGAAAAAAAGAAAGAACAGTGTCATGTTTCATCTTCAACTTGGAATACCATAACCCTTTTCTATAAATCCTATCAAGTCTTCATTGTGAAATGTGCTCGATCGGCACCTTTGTAGTCGAGGCAGAAAGAATTTTGGGGCAGCCAACATATGATTTAGTGACAGAGAAATTCAGTACGCGCCTCTGTTCTTTAGACAATAAGTACATTTTGTAATTAAAATTCAAGTTGTTTACTAGCGGGCTCCTACAGTTCACAAGCCAACTTGACATTTCGTACAAGTATTTTGTTGCCAGATTTGCACCCAACTCACTTGGGTACAAACCGGCTAGCGGCTCTCACGCAAAATTAAAATTTTTCTTTATTTTTTAATTATACATTCTTCATTAAAATATTATTCCATAATACATTTTGAACAGAAAAGTAGGACTCAAACAGGCTTTGAGTCAACTCGTGACCCGCTGCTCAGCTATATATGCACTGGTTGTGCGACAAATGTTCTTTTATTTCTTGCTACTCTCTATTGGAAATGTTGCAATTGGAGTTCCTAACGTTTGCTATATATACAAATGGATTCCACACTTTCATATCTTCGCATAACTGTCCTGGATTCTAGACATTTTATAAGTGTATTAGACGTAGTAAACAAGGGAGGACGGAAATGAATTAGAGGGGATTTAATAAAAAGGGAAATTTGCATTTTTCATCCTCAACCTCTGCGAAATGTAACAAATCTATCCTCAATCTTTTTAACATAATCCATCCCCAACTTTTTAATTATGTACCAAAACTCATTTTTTCTTCCATTTTGACTAAGTAATGGATTTTCTTTATCTTTAAATAAAGAAAAAAAAAGCAATAAAACAGAAAAAAAAGTAAGAAAAATTATAAATTGAGTCGCATAACTTTTCAGAAAATACAAAAGGCAAAAAAAAAAAAAAAATTGAAAATCTCATCCTCCGCAGCCAAGTTTATCCACCCCCTACTCAACCTAACCTAGCCTAGCTACCTGGACCCACACATTCAATCCACCTCCACTGACGGTCGACCACTTCCAAACTAGTGATTCTTATTATGGTTGGACATGGTCCAGTTCGATTCGATTCTGAGGAGAATTGAATCGAACCCGAATTTTCGAATATTTAGTAAATGGAATTGTCAGATCCAAATTTAATTATGGAACTGTTCAGGTTCGGTTCGGTTTCATTCGGTTCTCGAGTTCCGTATAATGATTAAATTTTTTGATATTTACAACAACGCTACATTAATTCAACTAATGACACGTTCTGTTTTAGCTATTACAAAATAATGTAACCCAATCACGTGATATCTTTTGCACATCTCTTTATTGAATTCTCCATAGATTTGGCAATTAAAATCACGGGAAGAGGAAGATAGGGATTTCACGATAATAAGTAGTGGCTTCCAATTCGATTTCTCTAGACGGAAACGGTACTATGATAGAATAACATATTTTGGTAAAATTTAGGTCAATTTGATTAACTGGACTTGGGCTAGAAATTAGAAATAAGAAAATAATATTTTTGATTTGGGCTAAATTAATTAGTTAGCAGAATTATTTTAAAAAACATAAAATAATTTGACTTATTTAAGATAAAAAAAATTAGGGATATTTGGTTCTTAATCGATTATTTGGTTCTTGTTCTAGAATCGAGAACCGAGTCGAACCGAACCCGTTGGTTCTCGATTCAAATACCTGTTCGAGTATATAATTTAAGAAGAACCGTTCGATTCGATTCGAGAGTTTTGTCCAGCATTAATTCTATTAATAAAATATTTCAATATATCATTAAAAAAAAATGGAAGTGAACGTATCATTATAGATGAAATAGATACACAATATTTTTTGAAAGAAAAGTCTTCGTACCATTAAATGCTTGGCCTTCGGGCTTCAACGTAGTTCAATTAGTGTTCTCATATAATTATATAAATATGTCATTTTCTTGCTTTCATTATCAAGACTACTTTAATTAAATTTTCTACATTATAAAAGAAAATAATTAATTTATTATTATTTTTAAGAAAAAGAAGTCGATCCATTTTGTACTAAATCATGCTGATGTTTGGTGGCGGATTGAGGTGGATTTGGATGGGTGTGATGGGGTGGGTGTGGACAGAGAGGGTGTGTGAGGTTGGTTGGAGAATGTGATACTTTATTTTAAAAAATTGTGTTAATATTTATTTAATTTAATTGTTTTAAGAGGATTTCTTTGTACTTTGAAATGTTTTGGGACTTCATTTACAATTTTTTCTTTTTTCATTTTATTATTATTTTTTATTTTTAAATTTAAAAAGAATAGAAAATTCGTCATTTGATGGCCAAAATGGAGGGAATGACAAATTTTGCTACATAATTGAAAGTTTGAGATGGATTATGCTAAAAAAAGTTGAGAGTATGTTAGTTGCATATCGCAAAAATTGTGGACGAAAAATACAAATTTTCCTAGAAATAAAGATATATTTGACATTTTATCGTTAACTAAGACATAAAACCATCTATATAGACTACGTATCTACAAAAGTGAAAGCTAGCTAGGGGATGACACGGCCAAGATTTAAAGGTTGAGAATCCATTTACATATATCCTAAAGGTTAAGGACCTATAACGAAATTATCCCCTCTATTTTTCTTCTTTCGAGTCCATACAACACCAATTTTATTTTTTAAAATCACTTGAGGAAGACATGTTTTATTAATTAAAATTAAATATAATACAAATTTTGGAAGAGACTCGGTGTTATTTCCAGCTAGAGATGAAAATAAAATAAGTGCTACACTTCATGCGACCTAGCGATACTCCTGTGACCATACAACAAGTATGGTGTCTTTCAGGCTCCTAATACCTTTCAGCTCATTACTTGAAGGAGATTCGATGAACTTATTATGAAAACCTTAAGTTCGGGAAATCCATATAGCTTCTTCAAGTTCAAAAATATCCTATGTAAATTATCTTGACCTCGAAAAAGGTTTACCATACAATTTCTTATTGCTCATCATTACTAGTTAATTGTTGGATCGGATTTTTGTGCACTTGCTCCAACAATATCATAAAACTATCATCCACATGCTGCTCGTGAGTGCTTTTTGTTTCTACTTGATTCTCCGACCTAATTGACTGAGTTGGCCTGCTTGAGCTTTCGACTTTTCAATCGTCCTACCATAACACTTTTAATTAAGTGCTTTCTTGGAAATGTTTGAATAATAATTTAATCAAAGGATCTCACCAAATGTGTTGATAAAAAGTGAGTAATAAATTGTGGATCCTTAGAATTGTCGTGCCATGTCAGTAATTAGCTTCAGGATTCTCTTTGAATGTATAAAACAATTTTGAAGTCGTTCTGTTGAAAAAATTATTCCAATATCTATCTACATTATAGTCACTCATCTTAGAATGCAAACACGTCAACTTTAGAATCTGCGTCAAATTAAAATCAATTTCAGGACACATTTGGAACGACGGATGGCAAAGTGTCGGGTGCTTCATTAATTGCTCATTCTCGAATTTGTTTTCTCCTATTTATTTGTTATTTTTCTAAATCTACCAATTTGTTTATGGTTAGATTAATAATATTATATGTAAATTTAATTTTTTTCCTTTTTAATCATACATTTTTCAAAAAAAAAAAAACACTATTCCAATCATTATAATCTTAAATAATGGTTGGCCAAACGGGGCTAAAACCAATAGCACTAAACATAACTCTCAGTTGAAACAACAAAGAGCAGTGCTACAAGTCAAGTCTCTGAAGTGATAGATTTGTGCTATATGACCAATTACTTTTAGTGCTATTTATGTCATTTATTTTTTATTTTTTTCTAATGTATGACTTGAAGTTATGATCTTCATGACCCAAAGGTACGGTCCCGTGGGGCCAGGTACTTAGGCCTTTAAAGGCTTATTTGGATCTTGATGGATTGTTGTCCACAAACTAAAAGATATCTTTTTTGTTACAATTTTATGAAGGGAAAAATTCACAAGTCAAGCGTTAATTATGGGGTAATTCGATTTTCAGGTTTTAAGTTTCAAAATTCAAAATTCAAAAATCAGGTATTAATTAATTATATTTTTTTCAATTAAATATACTAATGTCACAATTATACAATTAATGGTTACATGTGCGTAGTTATAGGTCACATTACATATTGTCAAATGAATTAGTTATAGATTATTTCATCGATTACAAATAAAAAAAAATTATATGTCACAATTTGTTTGTCGGTCACAGATTGTCTAATTAGTTGGTCACAAATTATCGAATTTTTAAGTCACAATTAAATAGTTGCTCACAAATAACCAAAAAGTTGGCCACATACACCAAATAGTGGGTCACATACCACCACCACCAATATCCCCACCGCCACTACCATCACGGCCACTTATGACCATTCTCACATTGCCACCGTCGTCGCCACCACCACCACAACACCACACCACCACCATTATCCAATCAATTGCCAACAAAAACCATTACAACCACCACTATCAGATCTCCAGCCACCAACAATCACAACTATAACACGCCACCACAACCACAATTATTGCATCACCACCAAAACCACTAACAATCCAACAACCAAGCAAATCACCAACGGTTAAAAAAAAAAAAAAAAACCAACCAAAAAAATCTATGACCTGTCACTGTTGCACAGTGCCGCTGTGCAGGGCCGAGGGCAGTAGCGCTCCCATCTTCGATAGTGGGTGGAACGCCTCTGTGATGTTGTGTTTAATGTGATACTCTAATAGTGAGAGAGAAAGAGAAGAAAAATTCAACAGTGGGTGCGTCGCTGCTGTGAGTGCAGCCATCTCCTAGAGTTGGTAGAGCATCGTTGTGAGTTGGCGTTCAACGTGATGCTTCGGAGTGAAAGAGAGTGAGTAGAGAAAGTGTGTGTGCAGAGACGAATCCCGACAGCAAGTGCATCGCCGTCGTGTGTATGACAGCAGTCTCCAACAGTGGGTATGTCACCATTGCCGGATTAAGGAGGTGTGGATATGTAGAGAGAGTGAGAATATAATGATATGATTTTTAGGGTTTGAAATTGAATTGGGTTGAGATATGTAATATTTAATTATTATATTAATATCTAATATGTGAACAAATAAACTTCATAACTGATTTATAAATTGTAATCTTTAAACATCCGTTGGCATGTAATTTCCACTTTTATGAAAAGCAATTTCATTAAAAATCAAATTTTCTTCATTTTATAAGTTTTGAAACTCATACTTCTCATTTAAAATTAATATTTCAAGTCACACTTTTTTTACTAGTTACATGTAGATAACATATGCATTATTGTGTTAGTTGTAGAGTAAAGTTAAATTTATTTTAATTTTTTTAATTAAAACGCAACATTTTAGGGTAAAATATATGTTACTCTATGTCACTTTTTATTTAAAAAATCAACCTTTTACAAGATAATAGTTCGTATTACTCTGGTGTAACTTATTTTTTAATTTGTATGACAACGTACGTGTTATTGTGTTACTCTCATCCTAAACCCTAACAGCACCCTTCCAACATTATTTTTTTCGTCATTGTCGGTTCCTTCCACCACCACCACCACCCTTTCTCGCAGCCACCAATTGGGTTGGACTTCTCCAATCTTAACATTTACCACTTCATTTCCCTAACTAACACCATTCCAATCGCCCACATAGAAACCACCAACATCGCCTATTGGTGTTTACCACTATTATTGTCATCCTTGCACCAGGCATCATCCTCCACAAAATATTTTCCCTCAAAGACTGCCTTCGCCACCACAATCAAGCTTGGAATTGAGCTCCTAAACCATAACCAATTAGATCCAAACATTATTACTCTCATCGTAAACTCTAACACCAACACTCATCCACCACTCATTGTCATTGTGTTACAAATACATAATGTGAGTAACACATGGTAACATATTATGTTACCAACAAAGAACAAGGGTAACACAACATGTTTTGTTATCAATCATTCGCCACCACAAACAATTCATCAGTTACTGTCATTATGTTACCAATACGGAATGAGGGTAACACGCGATAACATATTATGTTACCAAAAACCAAACTTGGGTAACACACAATCACACATGTACCAATAACTCAACTACTATACCATTCACAAACATGACCACCCGTTCGTAACCACCATCATCACATAGAGCCACTGCACCAACAACTACCACCACACACATAATTATCATCATTCGGACTAACGACCACTTATGCCACCGCCCTCAGAAATTGCAGCCTTGGACTATAGAATTTGGAAGCCTTGGGCAAAAAATTTTGAGGGGGCCTTGCAAAAATAATCATAAAAATATTTAGTAAGAAAATGATCAACGACAGAACTAATTATACCTAATGAAATCAATAGTTGTTGGTGATTTGTACAGAACTGGCAACAATAATAAAATCCATGATTATGGATGCACGCTTGTCAACAATTAGGGACAACAATGTTGTCTGATGATGTCGTCGACATTCACCAACGATAATTTGTTCATTGATTGCCGACAAATAAGCATTCTATTTTTTTTCTCACTTTATTTTTGTTTTTTAATATTTTTTCGGTGATTAATTGTTCAAAAGATAACTAAGCTTTGGGTCGTGTCGAGGAGACCCTACTGAACATTAAAAATGTTGTTGGTTAGGAGAATTGGACGTAATTTATGTCACGTTTGAATTTCGTCTACCACATAAACAGTTATATCCATGCCAATTAACTTAAATCTTAACAAGTAATGAATAGAGAGCATTTTGACAAAGTTCATTTTTTTTAAAAAACTGAAATATCTTCCAGTCAAATTTTGACTCTAAGAAGTTGATCGACATTACTTATTTTAAGGAATTTTGACTATGTAAAGTGGACCCACGTTAATTATTTAATGAATGTTTGCATTAATAGGAAGAGAACAAAATTCAAGACAAAACGATTGTCAACCAAATGATGCGTACATAATGTTCAAAATAATAACCAGAAACAATGACAAGCATGCCTCTACTTTATATATTATTTCATGCTTAGCAATTAATTATTTTATAAGGCAATTGGCATTTTTATTTGCAGTATTTGGTGAGCTTTAGCAATCAGGTTAGTCAATGACGACAAAGACGAGACATTATATGAAAAATATCTGTATTCATAAGGGAGCAAATGGACTTAATTATCAAGATCAACTAGTTGACTAAATATACAATGGTTAAA